>JAQJVL010007276.1:0-24745 GCA_035578905.1 Stictocephala bisonia | reverse complement strand
AAAAATAAAATTTCAGGCAGAAGGTATGAAAAAGAAAATTACAAAACAGAGAAAATATAAGATGTTCTGAACATATGACGAAAACAAAGACTGTCTTGGAAGAAAAGAAAAGGATAAATAAAATCGGTAGATAGGTGTTGAGGGCCAGATCAAATGTTAAAATACCACAAACTTTAGTCATACCTTTTGACCAACTGCACTTACTACCCATAAGAGGACTTGTTTTAAAAACCATAGGGCTAATATTTGGAAGAGTAATACTGATAACATTATATTCCAAATGCATTAAACAAATATTACAAAAGTGATAGGAGTTGTTACTTACTCTAATTATTAAATTAATATAGGTATTCTTTGGAACTATCCCATATTTCTTTTAATTTTTATCAAGACATAATCAAGAATATTAAAAAAATGACTATCCTCTACTATTTGAATAACTCAAAAGAACAACTATTAAAGATGTCAGAAGTTTTATTTGAGACCAACTGTGAAACTTAGAAGTAATGATGTTTGCCAGAGCATCGATATGCCATGCTATCTGCCCATGTTTCCAACAGCTGAAACATTGAATTCCGCATATTAAATGGGTTAGGTAGACACAAAGAATATCGAACATTGACAGCTGGGGAGCAAGAGCGAGTTAATTTTTCAAGAGTAAGAATAGGCCAAGTTTGTCTACTCCGCATTACAAGTTTTTAAATTTTGTATTTCTACACCAGCCCCTTGTGATTTGCAATTGTTATGGTAATGAACCATTATTTAAAAAAGGTAATAATAGTGACTACACAATTTGAGTTTCTTGTTAGAAATCCCTAGACAATTAATTTTTCATAACCGGTAGCAATCTGGTCACAGGAGTAACATCTGTGTGCTCATATAAGTTTGTACAAATTCAACTGTGCTCTGTAAGGTTTTCCTAGTTCAGGGTTTTTGTTAACTCACCTCCATGCACCATTTATTAAATAAGCATCTAAGAAAGCCTACGCTAGCCATCTTAATTAAACTTCTTTCGTATGTTCTATATCTTATGTAGGGATGGACGAGAGGAGATTTTTAGGTTCGGGAGGGAAACGAGAGGGAAATTAATTTCCTCCCAAATTTTGGGAGGGAAACGGGAGGGAAATTAGTTTCCTCCCAAATTTCGAGAAATTTTCGGAGGGAATTTTTCCCAGCTTATCATACATTAATTTTCAAACTTAGTAGATAAAAAAATAAACCGAATCCTTTTATAGTAATACAGTAATAATTTATTGGTACGTGATCTAGTAGGAAATTCAACCATTAATGTTAAGGCACATTTATGTACTCCTTATTTTATTAAGGACTCTTTTTTATTTTTTGCCTGCTATCCACAAAACAGAAAAAAATAAAACAGGTTTAGACTAAACAATAACAGATTACACACTTAATAAACAAAGCAATCTTATCTGATATAACTGAATTAAAATTGTAACAAGCGAAATAAAAGAATGGTAGTTACATATTACATGCCAATTTTATTTAAAATCATCATAAAAACTAGACATCGATGAATTCTTCAATTAATTAACTGAACTACATTATAACTAGGAACTGAAGTTGCACACAGTCCCTTCCTTATCCCCCCCCCCCCCCAAATCCTCACGCGTAAACTTAGTAATTATTTCTGCACGTGTATTGATTATTGTAGAGATGTGCATTTGTTTTAATTCTATTAATAACTGCCGCTGTAGTCATAAGAAAGCAACCTCTATTTCTTCTCTGTGATTGTCAACTAATCAGACGGTCGATCTGGTTTATCTGGTAGTTCCGATCACGGTAGCGAAGCTTTTGGGCAAAAGCTGGATCAAGTGATTCTACGATTCAGGCGTCATTGCCAAACAACAGTCGATTGCTTTCAAAATTGTCGCTTTTCAACAAAAAATTGATTTTGTATACGCCATAAAAAGTGGATCTGTAGTTATTTTATTCAGTAATATAATAATGGTTATAATAAACCGGAAATAAGCTGTGAAATATAATCAAATTTGTAAATCTAGATGCCAAAATACCGGTAGTTTAATGGATCGATAGTAATAATTTAATAATTGTGCACCTAAATATAAATTTAAAAGTAGTTTACGATCAATTATTTTTAATAAATTATGATTGGTAATGAATGTGTGCAACTCGAAACTACTTCGATACATAGAAAGCTAATCTTTTCATTACGAGGAATTTCTGACGTATTGGAGTGACAACGGTATACGTAATCGGCAAATGTATGCCTAGCCAGACGAGATGCAATCTGAAATATCAGCTAAATGCCAACTGGCAACTGGTGATACAAAGTAGATTTGTGCAGCTAAATTATAAATTTATGAAATATACACAAGAAGTATGATAAAGTTTCGGTTCAATAAAAATTATATTCCTTGTTGCTAAATCCGTCCGTTTTATAATCAGAAGAGATTTGGATTGAATTGTTTTGCATTTAACATCGACTTAGTAGTAACAATTATGATCAGGGAACCGTTCACTGAGTTTACAAATCAAAATTATCGTATTGTAATACATTTTACACTCCATCTGTGTTACTTTCTAATCTAGTCAGGAAACCGATCGACAGTTTGACAGAAGAAAATATCGTATCCCTGCAAATGTTACATGCACATTTGGCGATCTAGTGTTCACAAACAAATTATTAATTGATATTCGCTACGGATATATCTACTTATTTTTATTCAATTGAAAATAAATAAATATTGTTACGTCGCACGATACTTGAACACCATCACGATATTTTATATGATATGATACGATATTTTCTTCTGTCAAATCATTGGATGATTCCCTACTCAGAGTAAACACCAAAACGGATCACAATCACCTCACGGGAAATATACGATAATTTCAATTCGGAAACGAGCAGAACGGTTCATTGTATGTACATGAGAGAAATGGACTTTTGCCATGGGAAGGAAGATTTGTTGTTTTGTTGGACAGTAAAGTGACCTGTTCTCGGGAGCAGTTTGATTGAATGATTTTACGTTACTGACACGAACAAACATTGGAATATAGGCCCACTCAGTTTTTGTTCATTATCATTTGGGTTTCGGTCAACAGTTCTGTCCTATACTAGATTTGTTTAGTTGGATCATAGATCTCGGTAACTTGTTGGACTTTAATAGTTTTTTTTGAGCATCGTGATCTGGATATCTCGTTCACTTAGATGAGCCTTGTCAAATGAACGGGTCGTGAGAACGTCACATATACGTTCGACCCCAACTGTCGACTCCGACTGTCAGTCGTCAGTCACTACGTAACTTCACTGCCACAGTATAAGCAATAAATTTTCCACGGTAATCGAGACACAAGTCTATCATAATTTTATTATCCTTTCACTTTAATTTATATTGATTGAAAAAATCTGAACTTGACCATGAATGTCGATTATAACCGTGTTGTTGAGATCAAACTATTTAGTTGGTTACATCTTAGAATAGCAATTGAAAAACTCTCAAATGGAATTCCCGATCGTAACAAAATTTCCTTCTCGCAGGACGAGAATTATAATTTCCCGGGGAATTCCCGAAATTTCGAGACCCGTCCACCCCTAGTTAGTTTAGTTAGATTAGATTAGGTTATCAGTATATATTCACAGTCAACGTATACTTAATTAACTTAAATTAAATTACCTACTTTTTTTGTTGAACATCTGAGTTCTTATTCGTCATATGAAGATTATAATGTCATATTCATGTTTATAAGAAAAAACTACTTAACATTAATGTAATATGCACAGATTTTGGGGTAAAAGTGTTTTTCTTTTTTTCAATGTTTCTGCCAAAAATCTATATTTCTGTTAACATATTTCTATGGATTTGTGTTTGTCGTGTTAGTATTGACTAGTTATAAAAAAACCATGAATATCCCGTAGAACCTCTATATTACATATTTACCAACTATATACTTTGAAATATCTTCATCAGTTTTATGGTAACAATGATATTATATTTGTGTGTGCAGGTCAGTTGTGGTGTCGCTGCGACTGTTACCAAAACTGTTTGCATCCTTCCAGCACTTTCGTAGTGGCAGCATGGATACTCAGCATGTGACATTATGGGCACTTAAGGAGCATGCCATGATGGAGCGTTTCTTTGAGAACCTGAAGGTCCGGCGTTCTTCAGGCCCTTTACCTCTCACTCACGTGCAAGTGCGCCTACAGTTCCTCACCCATATATACTCTCCACTTGGCCTTCCAGATTATATCAGGTATATGAATTGGTCGGTAGCGTAGTTGGTTCAATCCCAGCTTCATGTGCTAAAGGTTGTCAGTTCGATCCCAATCAGAGTCATAATACATTTTGAGAAGGATCAGCTGATAACCACCGGCTGTTCATTTGTCATTGGGCTATTAATTAATGACACTTTCTAAAGAATAGTCGGCCTTAGTTTGTAACAATGACTACATTCGCTCATCAACACTCATCACACTCATTCGAAATCCATATTCGCCCATACCTTGATGATCGGCGTCTTATGAATAAATAAATAAAACTAGTTAGTAGGTAAATAATGTTAGTTTATGAGTGACTATTTTGTATTGAAGTTTAATAATTAATTATCAAAAAAGGTGGTAATGCATATTAGAAGGTAAATTTTGAATTATATTTGCATACACAAAAGGTTATATAAATTCTTCTAACTTAAATCTACATAATTTAAATATACAAAAAAATTAAGTAAATTATCCAACCTATAAATAATTGGTAAAACCATTCCATCCATAGTTGGCCAATAGACCGACACATGGGTAAATTGCCTCTTCATGATATACAACAATTAATTGTTCTGATAAAAAATAACTTTGAATAGCCATAATTAAAAATAATTTTCTTACAATGCTTGTTTTTTTTTAATTTTATTAAAACACCCACCCTAAGTTTTCAAAACAATTAAACCTGATTACTTTGTGGTGCAATATGTGTTGTCAAATTGTTTTATTATTTCTGCAATAAGCCTTTAACAAATTAGTATTTTTCGCCTGATCTAGACCTTGAGGCAAGTTATATCTACAATATAAAGTCAAATTTACATTACTTTTAATTTTATTTACCAACCTTCCTTACTATCATACTCTACAAGAATATTAATGATGTTCATAATAATGTATATTATGTTTATATTGAAGTACAATAGGTAATGTATGACGTTTATAAATTTATAGTAGTGGACAAATGCATCTATATCTAAATCTCCATCTTTGTTTTCTTGCTTATAAAGATTCATTTATCATAAATATCGGCTGATTTGTAAAGATATTATGAAGCCGTCTTTTCAGAACAACTCTATTAAGCTCTCTTAGCGTTTAGGTAGAAGGTTTTATAGCTTTTGGCCAATATAGGATGGTCGTTCCTTATCAAGTGATGAAGATGTAGTTTGCTACAAGGCATGTATTCTATGTGTGAAAATATATATATATATATATATATATATATATATATATATATCTGTAATTATCACAAGTATAATATTACTTTGTTTATCATTCACTTGATAGATGAGTTAGTTTTTGATCAAACCATCTAAAAATTGCTGATATCAATTAAGATATATCAAAGATCATATAATTTGAACAAATAAAAGTCAGGTAGAAGTATTGTAACTGGTATGATTAACCCTTTACATACAGAAATTATTTTCCCTATTTTAAAGTATAGCTTGGTTATGTAAAAATAAAAATAATTTTAATGAAATGTGAAGTTAACTTTTTTTAGTTTTAGTATCATGAAGGAACATAAAAAAACAGATTTATATTTAAAGTTAAAATTATAATTTTTAACGCTATTTTATTGTAGATGTACAATTATTATGAAGAGTAAAAATATAACAAATTTTTAACATTTTAGTTGAAACTATTAAACTGTACAAGTCATAGTAACTACATCAAATAAATAACTTACAATAGTAAGTACATTAATAACTACATCAAAGAAACTATAAAACAAAGAAAACTGATAATAAATGATGAAAATATGTGCTTAGGTGGAACCAGACTGAGGATATTTCTATTTCACATGTGTTTAAAAGCAAAAGACGGTGCCACACCCATGAGAATAATTTATGAATGATTGGCTGCCCCGCCCCTTTTCATTTATAGACGATTTACGTTTTTGATAGACTGAGGGAGTTAGCTTAAGACATGCATAAGTTGATGCTGCACTCTAGCATAAGTTTTTTTAACTATCCTTTACACTATCGACAAAATTATTTCATTTGGGATATATTCGTTAACCGCGTTTGAGGCAAAGTTGGGGCTGGGTATATATCCGTTTGCCGTGTATGAAGGGTGAAAAATCATACTTTTACTTTTTATAAAAAAGGAACATGCTTTAATACAGTTGGTAATGTTTGCAGATTGAGCGTAGAGGAGTTGGATACATTGTGGCAGTGTTTGGCTGGTGATTCCGAGTGTTCAGATGAGTTGTTCAGTTGGCTGCTACGTCAAGCTCGCAGTAAAGATCAGCATGCCCTCAGACCTGAAACACTGCGACACCTTTATTCTCGCAAACTGCCCACATTACCACCAGAGACTATCTCTATGACTGCTCTGGACTTGTACCAGCAGCTGTGCAACATGGCACCTCACCTGGACTCTCCGGATATGGACTACTTGTGGAAAATCGCTCTCCGAGCCAACAACACAGGTTTCTATCTCACGTCTGTTCTCTTCTTTGGTTTTACCAAAATACAACAGTTTATTATATTAGGCTTTTCAAAAGTATTATTGACACATAAGCTTACATAACTGCCTTTGGTAAATATGTATGATGATCAATGGCCAACATTTTTTCATCCCATGCATATAAGATTTGGATGATGATATTTTTTTAATAATTTTGTATTACTAAAGAAATGAGTATACCTTTTAACGGAAAAATAATGGCATTAAGGCTATTCTAAGTAACACATTTCAGAGTATATTCTTTGGGATACATAATATACAAACTTCTTTACTAATTATTCATGTACAACAGCATTAATATCATGATTTCAAGGAACACAAAGAAATATACATATTAGAGATGTAATTGTTTATGATTAGGTTTCTAGTGAAATACATGAATTATTTATGATTTATTTAATAACCATCATCACTGTACGTGAATGAGTGGGTGGAAGGGCCATTACCACTATGCATATGTGTTGAGTGGGTGTGTCATCATTGTCTGTGAATGTGTGGGTGGGAGGGCCATCCATACATACATGTATCGGTGGGTGGGTCATCACTGTCTTTATACGGGTGTGTGGGAGGACTTGCTCTTAAGGAAATTGTGCAGTGTTCTCTCTAAGGTTGTGCTCATAAATTGTTTTGTTTATGGTGATTTGAGATAACAAAGCTCCAACTTATGTACATAGAGCTTTTTTATCTCAAAGCACAAAACTCTATTGTATTAAAAATTAATTGATTGTAAGTGTTTATTCATTTTGAAAAATAATTTAAGAATGTAGAATGCTCAACAGTCAAGATCTGAAGTTTACGAAAATATATCTTTATGCAACCCTCTGAAGTTTAAAATTCAACCAGAGTTATTATGAATGTGTCTTATAAAAGATAGATAAAATATAAAGTTATTTGCAGTAGATAAGTCTATCCACAGTTGTTTGTAAAGTTATCTATGCAGCAAAAGACCTAATTTTTATTTCTTTTGTACACTGTTAAAATTAGTTTATTCAGAATCAACAAGTTCCTATAGATAATTTAAACTCTCAGGAGCTTTCTAAGTTCTTATTAAAATTCAAAACTACACTTCTCTAAGTTATAAAATGCTCATATACTCTGTTGTTTTTAAATTGTTCTTGTATTTTTTACATTACCTGCAAATACCGGTGAGCATTTTTCATAAAATTATCCTTAAAAACAAAACAAACACAAACAAAAGAGCAGTTATATTTGTTATTAGTTAAATTGTTGAATTGACATATCCGTCCACAACTCTTTACATAAAAACTAATTGTATTGCCATTTATGGTTTTTCACCAGTCATATAAGGAACATATAGTATTTAAAAGCAATAGTTAAATAGTGCAATGTTGAATTTACAAGAACAATTAGTTAATGTGTGCTTTTTGTGTTAGACGTAAGCATGGCAGCCATTCAGTATTTAAACAATTACTACATGGGACGGCAGCTGCAGCAGGAAGCCCAGTTTGTATGTCAGTGTATGGCCAACCTGTCTGCCGCTACACAAGACCTGGCTACTCATGAGGAAGCCAGCCTGTTGTGTATACAGCGAGCCTTGCTCCTACTCAACACTCACCTGGACACCTTCAAACGCAGGTAAAACACAGCAATATAACAGGCTCATTCTACATTTGACCAATACAGTCATTGAGATGTTTTACAAATTTAATGTTTTATTATTAACCAAATAAGTAATATCATTAGTGAAAATCAGACCAATTCTTCGTGGTTTGGATTCTACATTAGTTACCTACAGCTTTATTGAGCTATGGAGCTATTAATAAATTGCCCTTTCTGAGCATAAGAAACATTCATTTGTAAAAAAAAACAGGTTAAATTTGGAGCACTAGGCCTAGAATTTCAGTAGTAATGAAAGGAAAGTAAAGCAGCCAGCATACCTGATAAACTTGGTAGACTGGTACACTGTAGAAAGAGACACAATAATATCACAAACAATTGTGATGTGATTGTGTCTCTTTCTACAGTGTACCAGTCAACCAAGTTTATCAGGTATACTGCTTTCCTTTCCTTTCAGTTGTAAAAAAGTTGGATTTAAATTTTATAGACAACAGACTGAGAACTATACCTATAGATAACAACAATAGTGCATTAAATTAAACATTAAGATATTGCATATTCTGTTAAGTGTGGTGTACAATGTATGTTTTCGATATTAGCAGAAAGATTAAGTTTTGGTTTTGTTAATTTACTTCCTAGCAACACATCACAAACTCATCAACTTAGTACAATGTCCTCAACACCAGGAGGTGTCTTAGTGGATTTTTAAAATTTTTTAGGGACATTTATCTGTTTAACCCATTGGCATACTGATTTATTTTGTCACTGATGATACTTTGAGATCCTATTAAATTACAAGAATATGCAGTGTTTTAATTTTAATTTTTTTAACCTTATAATAATATATTTGGATATATCATGTATATATTTTTCTTAATCACCATAAAACAAGCTTTACAGTGATGTATTTAAAAAAAATAAAATGGTGTTTTGAAATTTTTTTTATTAATAAAATTATTTTAAAAAATAATTGCAATTTTTATTTTTTGAAAGCATTCAATTTTTTAAAATATATTTTCTGTTCCAATATATTTAATTTTTATAGATAATTTAATTCCCTACATGGAAACATATTTTGTTGCTAAATATTATCTTTTTTTGCTCTGCAATCAACAAAAAAATCAACAACGGAATGTTGGTATTTTTACTCAATAACTAACAGAATAGGCTGATACCTCTAGGAAACTTAGGCTAAGATGTTTTTAAATTAAATATAAAAATTATGTGTTTACTAGGCTATATATATATATATATATTTTGGATCTTATATTTATAAATTTAAAAAGTGCTGCTCACCTTATTTGTCCAACTGATGAATCCAAATCTGTCGCGATTCATAAAAGTTTATCAAAAACAAAAAATATAAACAAATGAAACTTCAGTAATGTGTTCAAAAGTAAACCAATAAAATAGGCCTTTTACTATATTCCGTACCCTAAGATGTGTCTTATAGTTGTAAGTTGTCCTTATCGATTGGGGCACGACAGTCTATATCAAACCGACCTCCCGGTGTCTTCTTGGCAGGATAGTCATCCCCCCCCACCCTCGACCTTATCCTACCTTCATTAAGAGCCTGTTAGAGTTCCCATGCCTTACGCCCCCATACGTTCACTTACGTTTTATTTCCTTGTGGGTCGTCAATCCGTGCCACGCATGATTAGGTAACGTCACATTGATACGTGCAACTCTTTAGCTCGCCACTCCTCAACTCGTCACCACACAAACGTCTACTCCACTAAGGAAGGCTACTCACCTCGAGCTGTTCACCCCTCGGAAATCGCCCAGAGTGCCCGTGTCCTACATCCCGCTAAACAAAAACCAACAAAGCCGTACGCTACCCCGGGCCCCCCTACCCCCCCACCCCGTATAAAAAAAAAAGAGAAACGTTCCAAATATTCTACACACATCTATTTACAAGTTTACAGTAGTCTATTACCTAATACTTCAATTTAGTGCGATAGGCCTCAAAACAGTTTTCAAGATGCAAAGCCACACCACATTGCTTACACAACCACCTTGTTTCTGACCTTATTTTATTCTTGTAGCATACTTTGCAGTTTCTTGATGGATGTTGCTTCTTTTCAGTTGGTGGTATTTGCATAGGAAAATGACCCCATTGTTTTGCCTGAAGTCTCAGAGGATTATCTTGAACAGGTGGCCTACCGGGGCTTGACTTTTGAGATATTTTAACATTTTCTAAAATCTGTTCCACAATATCCAAACGATAGTCTCTATAGTGAATATTTGTTTTTTTATGTATCTTTTTCCAAATACAAAAAGAGTTGAACATAGTCAAGTCTAGGAAATAAAAGAAAATCTTTTTGTAAGCTTTCATTGTACGCCTCATGATGGGGTGCGATTCAAGAAATTGGTCCTGAACATCAACACCCAACATTCCTTTGTTATATGTCACAATAGCATTGGGTTTCATTACTTGGATAGTCTCTTTATTTTTATTGGTAATTTCCTTTGAAACTACCATTTCAATTCCTTTGTGAATTGTAAATAACACATGTACAGGCTTTTTGTCCATACACTTCATAGCTAAAATTCCATTGTGGGATCTTCTTATTGCTCCACTTTTGGCTAGTTTTATATCAATAAATTCATCCGGCATGTTTGTACGGTAACTGTCAACAGTTCCAATGGCATGGGTTTTATTTTCCAATAAGATCTGTAAATGTTTGGGTGAAGTATACCAATTATCAATATAAAGGTGATGGCCAAAGTTGAGAAGAGGTTCTACAAGTTCTAAGACTACAGCTTCACTACAAAGCAAGCCAGGTGTTTTATCTTCACCTGTGTAAATTTTAAATCCTCCACAATAGCCACTGGAGGATTCACAAAGTTTATAAATTTTGATTCCGAAACGTGCTCTTTTCTTTGGGTTGTATTGGATATATGACAGGCGAGCTCTCAACTTCACCAAACTTTCATCAATAGCCACATCTCTTTCCATTTTGTAAAAATCAAAAAATTTTGATTCTAAGTAATTTAGAATAGGCCTAATTTTTTTAGTTTGCCTTTGGCATCAACAAAATTTGGATCTGATAAATGTAAAAACCGTGATATTCTCTTGAACCTCTTGAGAGACATAACCTGGGCAAAGATTTTTGTCTCTACAATTTTGCGAGTCGACCAATACATTTGGATTGAGGGCTTCCTTATCTGGCCCATAAGTACATACAAAGCAAAATATGCCTTCAGTTCATCAACAGTGACAGGAACCCAATTTTCATCATCTTTGTAGTTCTTACGCCTCGAATTGTTCATCTGATTCTCAGCGTATTTATTTGTTTCTATAGCAATCATTGACCAGAACTCTTCACCCAAAAACCGTGATAATACCTCATAAGGTGTAGGATTATTGCCATGTTTCCTGCTATAAATAGGGTTGATACCAGATATATCTACAAATGGAACATTCACATGTT
Source organism: Stictocephala bisonia (assembly GCA_035578905.1). NCBI lineage: Eukaryota > Metazoa > Arthropoda > Insecta > Hemiptera > Membracidae > Stictocephala > Stictocephala bisonia. The sequence continues at coordinate 13,024 of JAQJVL010007276.1, read as the reverse complement.
CATTATCCTCATCTTTCCTCTACCAATCAGATTTTTTTCTACGTTTTTTTCGACTATTTTGTTTACTAGGCCTAGTAAAGTTACTTTGGGCCTGCCTATTTTTTGTTTGTTACCTGAGCCTAGGTTTTGTTTACTTGTGCCAGGTTGAGCTATGTAATGTAGGCCTAACCCTATCTTTTCAGGATTGTTATTGACATTATTTTGCCTACCAACATCTCCTTGACCCATTTCCACAATATTCATTTCAATATCATCATTTATGCTTGTTTCTGCATAATTTATTTGATCTAGGCCTAACACTACATTATTAGAGTTGTCAATGTCAACATTACTTAGGTTAGGATCTACATCTAGGTCTACCTCATAAAGTTCATTTCTAATATCTGCTAATTCAGCACCTTCAATCCAACTGACACTTGAAACTAAACTGACAATGTCATCATCAATATCTTCATCACTTTCTTGTAAAGCTCTGTCTATTTCACTCGAAAATAATTCAGAACAATTCATTTCTCGTTTAGGCATTGTAAATACAAACAAAACTTAAAAATGACATAGGTCTAACCTAAACACTAACAATTAAAAACAAATAAAATCAGCTGTTTACCAAACTGTCCAGAAAAGAATGACAAGGCTACAAAGACATATAAGTATAAATTTGCTTCGTAATAAAATAAAAACTCAACGCATTTACAATTTACAGGTACTAAAACGTTACTAGACAGTTCTCATCAGAATGGCGGATCGTCAGCTGTCACCGTCTGCTAGCGCAGCTGCGCGGCAGACAACACAAAATTGATCTTGAAAATATACGACTCAAATAAAATGAAATAAATAATTTTTGTAGTATATTTTGTCATATTAGTTTTATTTTAAGCACTAATCACTTCAATTAATTACAAAATATTCTCAAAAAAAATTTTCAAATTACAATGTTCTGATCACGGAACCACTCCGTGATGTTATGAATGGGTCACCTTACGTCATCACGGAAGGCTTCCGTGATGGTACGCCAATGGGTTAACGCCTTCAGGAAGCTTATTAATAAACTTGATGCCAGCTTGTGATGGCAGGTGTTCATATGTCATTATTTTGTGTTGCCCTGTTTGATAGTTATCTCTGTCCTTAGTTTCGAACTGGTGTAAAAAGGCAGAGGAGATCTAAGTGTAGAGTAGTTGGGTCAGTTGGTGGTACTTTAGTTTCAGCAATGTAACAGCATACAGCTGGCCGGTAATTAGATGAACTACCATGAAGCAATTCTTTTAGACTATTTATTGGGCATTTAAAATTTTGTTAGAGAAGTAAAAGCTTGTAAAATTACTTGAGAAATAATTTTGACTTAAAATTAGTTTGCTATAATATTGTTGCTCTGAATTTATTTTCTGGCCTTTCTTGTAAACATAAGATTACATTTTTGTATGAGTACATTTAAGGGGTTCAATTCTAAGCTTTTTTTTTTATATGAGATAATTTGCTCTACTGTGACTGATTTTGCAGGTATGCGTACCATCTACGGCGGTGGACCATTGAGGGACACAGCCTCAGCAGCCATGTTATTGGGGAACGAGAGAAAGGTTCTGTGCTCAAGATTATGGTGCAGCCTGCTGGAGTACAGGAAAAAGTATGCCAATCATACAGTATAGCAAACAAACCCCAACATATTTTATCAATAAAATTATTTTCAGTAATGAACAGACTGTAACATGGCTCTAGCATAGCACCATGTGCCATGCCTCACTGGATTTAAAGTATTGTGTCATTGATCTAAAGTAATAATGAGAGTCATTGGACCTCTCATAATTGCTTAACACCATAAAACTAATTTGTATATATTGTTTGAGTTTTTTACTCCTTACACCTCATAATCACCTTAGAATGATTTTATTTTGGCTGAAAACTTATGAATCATATGTTAGATATATTATAAGTTCTAACATTAAAGGAAACAAAACAAAAATTTTATTCTATAAATAATTGCAATAATTTCTCATGAAAATTTCCTAAATAACTATTTTGCTGTTTAAATAGTTATGAAAATTGTAATTTTAATATGTGAAAATTTATTTTAAATTTTATCCAACTAATAAATTAATTTTTTCAAACAAATCAAACATCATGAGTCAAATTATAATTTTTAAAGCTTTATTTAATTTTCTAGATATCAAAACAATGTCAAACTCAAGCTGACAAGCTTTTAAAAGTGCATGCTTGGGGTTGCCCCAAACCCACCTCTATTTCTGTTTGTTCCTCATTCTTACACAGAACTAGCTTAGCACGTTAGCTGCCGTGCCGACCCGATCGGGTCGGCATACGTAGTTGCGCTAGAAACATCGGCCGACCCTATCGGGTCGGCGTCAGCAATTAGTAAGGGTCTACAAAATATCAATTTTTAAAGTCTATAATTCTATTTATCAATTATTTAATAGACAATTCATGAATATAGGATCCCATAGTTATGTAAGAATGTATCCAGGACATTCTAAAACTATTTACTTCAAGTTAAAATTTACTTAAAAAAAGCGTGAATGATGCTGACCCAATCGGGTCGGCACATTTTCTTTTTAACTTTGATCAATGTTTCAATGTTAAATAATTGATAGCTTTATTAGGGATGGACAAAACAACACATCGATACATTTTATAAAGAAATTGTAATAGGATAAAATACATTTGCAGAAAAACTAGGTTATTTACATGTGTCTACTTATGTACATTTTTTAAAACAGTCCTTGCACAAAAAGGGTTTTTCAGGACACATTTTACATAGGGTAGTTACTTTTTTAAGGTTTTTTTGTTAACTTCCGGTCTCCTGTGCGGGCAACTCTTTGGTAGCACACTTTGCAGTTCTTTCGCGCTCTTCGTTTGTTCTTCCCCTCACCAACGAAAGTGGAAGTTTCAGACATGAAGTGATGTCCAACTTCTTTCACAGGCTCAACCTGTCCCGTCTGCAAACCCAGCAACTCATACAAAATTTTTTCTCTAAATGTAGTAATGGAGTACACATGATTTCTTCTACTTTGGGCTGTGACTCCAACGGCATCTTTATACGCTAACAAGGCATTAACAACAGCTGTTCCTAATAGGAACTCTTCAGCGACTTTATGGTACCATCGCTTCGTTTTTCTTACAGCAGTGCTGTACGATGCCATCTGGTCAGACACGTCGATTCCCATCTTTGCCTTGTTGTAATGAACTATTACTAAAGGCTTTAAAATAGGTTGGCCCTGTCTTGTTTTTTCCCTGTGTCAATATAATCCACAGGATGCTTTGTTGACATCATCCTAACCTCCCTCTTGTCAAACCATTTCGTGAATACAATGCCATTCGGGTACTCAAGGCAGTTCATCTCACCTCTACGAAGTGTTACTGTCCCATTGGATGGTACTGATTTCTTGTGGGGAAACCATGCCCTATTATGAGTAACACTTCCTACAATATGTGTGTTACGTGACAAAAGTATATTGGCCAAGTCTACAGAGATATAAAAATTGTCTACATATAAGGTATGGCCCTTATCTAGGTAGTCTTTCATTGAGTTCAAAACTACAGAAGTTGCTAATGTTAGATTGTCATCGGCTCCAGTCCCTGCTCCCATGTAAACTTTTACTTTAAAAGTGTAGCCACTTGTGTCACAGATTTTAAACACCTTAATCTCATATTTGTGTGTCTTGTTGGGAAGATACTGGCGGAAAAGGAGCCGTCCTCTAGAAGGGATCATACTCTCATCCACAACAACATCTTCACCAGGAGATTTTTGAATTGGTTATTCAAATGATCAATAAGGGGTGAGATTTTGGATAGTCTACCTCCCTGTGGCATTTTCTCATTATCACTAAAATGCCAGAATCTTAATATTAGTTGAAACCTATTCCGGCTCATAATTTTACCTACAACACAATTTTTATAGAGTATGTTATTCGACCAATAATCTGTCAGTCGAGGCATTGGCACAAGACCCATCCATAACAATAATCCCAAGAACTTTTTTATTTCGTCTGGATTAGTAGGTCTCCATTTTCGCAGTCTACTACTACGATTCAATCGTAATTTACTTATAACCTGAGCAGCATTACGATTGGTTTCGTCAACCATAACCTGTATGATTTCATCAGTCAAATATGCATAAAAGTAATCAACAGGTTTTGCATTTTGTGGAAGATTGAATGAAAATGTTGGTACTCCGTCAAATTTAATATTTTTTTGCCTACCCTCAAACAATTGCCATTTTTCATCTTCATCTTTTTTCATTTGGATTTTTTCATTTTTATTCAACACTTTGTATTTTTCACCCAAACTAATATTTACATCTTCTCTTTGTACATGTTCTATATTTACAACTTCATCAACATTCATAACGCTTTCATCATTCACACTGTTATTTTCACTAATAATTTCAGTCATAACTTCATTCATATCTTCATCATAATTATTGTCTACAACATTACTTATCTTACCATCTAAGTCACTCTCCGATAAAGAGTCGTATCTGGGAGCAAAGTCGGGATCTTCGTCCGTGTTATCCATGTCGCTCTCTTCATTACTTCCCCAACTATCATCACTAACACGGTCCATTTGTGGGTCATATTCACTTGTCATAGGATCGTACAAAGCGTTTGTTATTTCATCACTATTCAAATCACCCATTGTTGAAAATATAAACTAACTAAATAAACTAAAATAAAATACAAACACTCAAAGACATACGTAACATGGAAGGATATCTGGACAAAATGTAAAATTCAGTGTGAATACACTACACCTAACAACACACAAACTGTAACCAAGTGAGGTTAGATTTACACTAAGCGGGTGCCGAGTACAATAAAAAGCGCGAAATAACACGAACATGTGTGTCATGATTTACCGCGCACCGAGTGCAGTATTGCCAATATCTTACCTGAAATATACCCAAAAACAATGTTGTTCCGATCGGGTCAGCACATTTATTTTTCAATTAAAATTCGTTAATAAAAAAAATCTGCCGACCCGATCGGGCCATAATTAACAGCTGTTATTTAAAACATTTTATTTATAAAATATCATATGACACTACGTAACAAACATATTACAAGAAAAATTAATGAAAAAAAGTAACGATAAAACTTGGCAATATGGGGACATCACCGGTCCATCCCAGTGGCAGCTAACGTGTTAAACTAAGGACATTAGTCTAACCTTATTTTTAGCATTTACTATTTCTTGTGTTAGGTGTTAGTCGCCATGTAACTGTACATGTTGCTACAGGTAGGGCTTGAGCTGATGAGCACAGACTATGTTGCTGAGCTAAGGGCGGAAGTGACGGTGTGGTGGGAAAGTCTGCACAAGTCATCACCTCATGATGGGCCCATCCGAATCATCACACAGGGTCAAGAACTCACCACTGAGTTTGATGAAAAAACTCTTGGTGAGATCGGCTTCAAAGACATGCAGGTTGGTCTTATACAGTTCTTATTTAGAACGCATCTTATTTAGAACAGGGATAAAAAAAGGAGTCTCAAACTATCAAGCATGGAAAAAGAATATTAATTAACATAAAGGGACCTTTCAATATTTTATTTTTTTGTATTAGATTGATCAGTTATAGGAGTGGCTAAAGATTTAAATTATAACTATTTTAAATATTCTATTTTTTTAGAACTGTAATATTATTCCTTTAAAGTCCATAACCAATACTTGCTTAGCACAGATATTGTACTGGTCAAAGTGGTGTTTGAAATCTGTTATTTTGAAAATATGTTCATTACCACTGTTAATTTTTCATCTGTTTAAAAAGGAATGAGTAATAAAAAATATGCAATCTTATCAGTAAACAGGTTAATGGGTAGGAAGTAGAGATGCAGAAGTGTCTGGGTAAAGAAGAACAGTGAATGAAAACTGGAGGAATTGTTTATTCCAGACAAAGACGCATTATTTCAATACTATTTCTGATTTAAAGATTTACATTTATTCAGTCTTATACAATCCTTAAAAATATATTGTTCTTTGTGTACTCTCAGGAACTTATTTTTGAATTAAAAATAATATTAATACAAAAGAGTCAATATTAAAACTCTAAATATCATCGTCATACTGATTCATAAACTTTAAAAAATTAAACAAATTGCTTTCTTTTTGCTGTGCTAATAACTAAGTGGCCTAATTACGGACAGAAGTTTTCAAAATAATTTCTTGTTTAGTATATTACGTGTCGGTTGAAATACATAACAAGTGAACGTCAGACAACAGTACAAAAAATTGGTGATCAATTTTGGTAAACCATGTTTACCATCTTCAGATCAGAGGGATTCACGAAGGAATGAAACTGGTGTCTCTACAATGCATCTCTACTTTTATACATCTTACAATTATTAGTGTTCAAATCAATATAGTTAGGAATTATATTATGCTGCAAATATTGCTTATTAAAGTAAATGAGCGATAGTAGTATGAATATTTACTTGTGTGTTTTAGTCAATCTGTCCACTAGATAACTTGACGACGCGTTTCAAGTCAAAAAACTCATCATTAGGTCACTTGTTTCTGTTGAGATGTACTTGAAACCCACTTCATATAAAGTTCACACACGCAAAAACACATTATGGTACGCATCTATACATTCTGTGGGCGATTGTTGAACAAGAACTGTAGTACACTTCTTGTGATACTGATGATAAAAAAGGAGTGACCTGATGATGAGTCTTTTGACTTGAAACACGTCGTCAAGTTATCTAGTGGACAGATTGACTTAAACACGTAGGTTAATATTGATCGTCTGTCTGGGGCTAAAATGTCTAATTTTAAAAGTAGTATGAACTTTGGTTATGACATTCCTCTAAATCATTGCTAAATTTTCTTTGCTAGCATTTAACAGTAATGATATTAGTTTTTGTCAGGCACCAGCTTCATTCCTTTGTGAATCTCTCTGATCAGAGTATGGTAAACTAGGACGTGTACTTGTTTTGTAGATGTTTCTGACAGAATATTTAACATTTATCTTGTGCTCTTACAATGTTACTCATGATAATAATGTACTTTTACATCCCGGACAATTTTTTTAATAAAAGCTGTCAGCTCTTTGGGCATCAAATCTCACTCATCATTTTTTTTATATTTAAGAAGCAATATATATCTCTCTCTGTTGTGGGTTCTGGTTATTTTGCAAAAAGTGATATATCAAAGGATCAACCATAGGAACTGACCCATCCCTTAACAATATGTACATTTCTGCTTTTCACTTAAGGCTTTCTTAGTGTGAATCAACAAAATTGGATATATTTTTCAAATGTATTGATTGCTACTCCGTTCTTCTCTTGTAATTTTTGTTGTCTCTATGTTTATAGATGGTCTATATATCCATGGGTGCGTCCAGGCAGAAGAAGCGTGGGGAATCTAGTGACACTCCTTCAGTGTTGCCCCCTCCACCTAGAGAATGCTCACCAACACTCTTGCTGCTGCTACCCAACTACTTTGAACAGTTGTTCAAGCTCATGGAGACTTTAAGTACCATGAAGACTACAGTCAAAGGGGGCGTAAGTTCTTCATACTCAATAAAATGTTAGATCACAAGAAGAAAAATATTGATATGACTGAAAATACACACTAATGAACTGAAATAGAGATAACAGTTCAAGCAGGAATGTTTAAAAGCATAAAATTACAAGCTGCATCCTCAGTATTTCCCACTAGTTTTAGTTTAGTTTGCTGAGGGGAAGGTAAGCTCTGAGGCCATTCCAGGATTGCACTTCAACCTTAGGTTTATTATGCTAATTTCCTACTAACTCTTTGGTTGACTTGTCTTTTCTCTGGTAAGTTAAATAGATAAATCTTTTATTTTTCTGCTCAATCATGGATACATATATATGTAATAATGGCCTGATAATAATAAGTGAAATCATATGTATATACAAAAAAATAATAATAGTAATAAGTAGTCTGACCTTAATGTTAGCAGGAAAAATAGGTCCCGTAGGATTTATATCAGTTAAGGGGTTCCTTTATAATACTAAGCACTGTCTAATTGAGATCAGAAGTTGATAGAAAATAAATGACCTGAACTGAATACAATAATAACACTGATTATAGCATAGATAAAATAATAAATTCTAAACTTCACAGTCTACAGTAACTAACAAATAATTGCAAGCGTGGGGGTTCAGTGGCTAAGGCTACACACTGTGAAGGACAAGGTCCAAAGTTTGAATCCCCAACTGAGCTGCGGGTCTTCAAAATGCAGAAGAGAGTTATTAGACTTCATTGTGGTTTGGGACCAAGGGAAACCAGCAAACAACATTTAAAAAAAACTCAAATCCTTCCACTTCCGTCATTGTTTATCTTCCAAAGCCTCTTATTTGTCACACTCTCACAGATTTTTTGAAAGATACCAACTTCACAACTATTCAATCAGAAATTCAAACATTTCGCAATACCTCATCCACAAAACCACATTTAAAAAAAATCTCCGACATACATCTGCTTAAAAGTTTTAATACTTAGCCAAACCACATAAAACACGAATCATGTCTCAGAAGGTTCAAAAAGCTTGATGCTGAATTTTTATTACAAAACTACTTCTACAGCCACTCTGAGTATCTTAGTCACCGTAGTCTGGACATCTGATTAAAAGTATGGGACAAATTTTTCTCAGCCGGTAGCTTTACTTCAACTCAAAATTTCAAAAAATTGTTTTGCTTTTGTGTAAAGTTTGTTGTTGTTTTGTTTAGTATTATTACAATTTTAACAAGGCAGACTTGTATTTCTAGTTTATAAACGTAAATTACTGTTTTTATTTTATTACAGTCATGTTATCTTAGTTTTATATGGTTACATTTTAGTTTTAGGACATACAAACACTTGTATTATATTTTTTAAAACAGAGCACTCTTTGACAAGTCTTCTGCCCAGGCAAATATAGCATGTAAAGGCGTTTAAAATGATGTGAATAAATAAATAAACTAAAACATTTGCTACTATTCTTGTTTAGTAAAGTTTACCTGCAGGCCAAGGTAAGCTAGCCGGAGAAGTAAAAAAGAAAAGAAAAAATAATAACTAAAAACACTAATCCTTGTTTTATTATCTATGTAACATTTCAACAATACCTTTGTTTGTGCTATTACTGTATAGTACTATTGTTATACTATACAGTAATAGTATTTTGTTTTTATGTTGTATATAGTTTTTTGTTCTTACAAACCAACTAATTAATATTTGAACTCCTGCAGCATCATATACCACACACTAAGGCACAAGTGTTGTCCCGTCGAGTGTGGGACATACTGACACTCCTTCCCACTAGTCCCACTCTGCTTGATGGCTTCCAGCGGCTGGACTGCGAGAGCAAGCTGCAACAGCTCTTGGATCCAGCCAGCCCACAAAAACTCATGTACTCACTGTATATTGTTGAAAGTCTTAGTCACAACCTGAATATGCACCTCAAAGTGGTAAGTTTAGATTGATTCAGACTACTGCACATCTGAAAAACAAATATTGGCTCACTAAAAAAGAGAATAAAAAATTAATGAGTTAAAGATCACAATGAAAAAATATAGTACTAAGTTCTTGTGTCTTCTTGTTAAAGTATCGATATACTGTCACAGGTCTTGTCCAATTTTTGCAACAACACAACTACCTCCCTCTAATTGAATGGAAGCCTGCGAATCCTTCCTGACAAGAGCATAATCGTCAGTCATTTGAGTTTCAGCCCAGCAATCACACGTCTGATCGTTTTCTATTTCCCACTTATATTTACAATAACTCATCTTCCCACACTTATTTAAAAACAACTTACAATAGTTCATTACTTTGGAAGTAGGTTCATTTCACTTATCACGGTCATAGGGATTGTCACTAAAAACTTCTTTTAACCATTAAAAATATATCAAATTGACGCTAAGCTTGTTTTTGGCAAAAATTCAATTGTAATAAATAGTGAAGCTATTCCAAAATGAGGTTTTTTTAAATATAAGTGGCCCAGAACATTGTAGATTATTTTGTAAGATGGATATATTAGTAGTACACACTTTGAAAAGATTTGCTATGATTTTTCGTCTCAATGTCAAGGAGTTTTTAGTAAAAACTAGTTTTCACTCACTTTAAATACTGTGATACTGTAATAAATGACATGTTTGTTGAGCTCGCGGAAAGATTACAGCGTGCCCAAAACTACTGTATCAGATTTATTTTCAACCTAAGGCGAAGGGATCATGTTGCTTCATTTTTCTACCAATTAACCATCTTAAAGTTAAACACTCTCTGACATTTCCGAATCCTGATTTTGTTTTAGAATATTCTTCAAAGCCCATTTCCTATTTATCTGTCAGAGCAGTTTGTTTACCTGTCACAAGTTAATGTGCGTAGAACTAGATGTGGTGAGTCAATATTAGCTATTCCAGTTCACCGCACCACCACTTTCAACAAATCATTCATTGTACCTGCGTGCATGCTCTGGAATGCTCTGCCTGATAATATCAGATCTATCTATAAGCGCACTTGGTTTGGGGCGGAGGTGAGGTGTTATCTGCTGCGAGTCTTGCGGGAGTAGTGGCTGGTGGCTTGTTGGCGGCGGTAATGAGTGATTGTGCCGAATGAATGTAGTGTTTTGAATAAATGTAATGAACAATTGTAGTCCTGTTTGAGATAGTCAAATTATTTTTTAAGTTTAAATATAATTTTTTTATATTTTTTTACTATATGTTTGACTTCATAAATTGTAATTTCTATTTTTTATTTTCTTTTAAATTGTTATTTATATTTGAAATAATATCTTATCATGAGGATTAGTGGTAGAGAGGGCTTTGCAGCCCTAACTTCGCCTCTTGTAATATGAATAAAGACATTTTTCATTTCATTTAGTAAATAAGATATTTTAAAATTCCTGAAGTTGTATCTTTGTGTGAAAGCTATGTTTCACAACACTAGATGCATTTGAGGACTGTTACATTGAGGAACAGCTTATAGTCCTCATTTTCCATGTTTAGTTGGACATTGATCTCTGAAACGTGTCTCTAACAAGATATGCCCTATACGTATCTGGTTTGTTGATACGTGGAATGTTGATCACCATTCAACTTGGAAACAATTTGGGCTACTGTGAAAAAACTGGGAACAAGCCGTGAATTTATTGATGAAGCCGCAAAAGCCATTATATTTCAGTTCATGTGATGTAATAAATATAATGACAAAATCTAGATACGAAAATAGTTTTTTGTTCTGAGTATAGAAGCCTTTATTATATACACCTACAATAGATAAACCATCTAATAGGAATATTTTTGGTAGTAATTTTGTTAGTTAGTGTGGCCCGCAACCACAGCTGGTTTAAACTGCATTACATTTACATGGAGCTACACTAGCGCTCCACAATGGACCACAAAAACAGCTGATATTTTGAGACTCAAAATTTAACATTGGATGGGAAATCTATTTGTGTATAAAATCAATGATAGAAGTTATGAGTTGTTCAAACAGTATATTAGAAGAATTTAGTATCTCCAGGAATGGACATTTTGCCTCCAACTTTACCATTCAAACATATATTTTTTGTCGGGGTTGCTGATAAGAGAGTTACGTCTTTTAGTCTGTTAATGACCAGTAGAAATAGAGTGTAATAATCTGTTAGCTGTTAAAAGGTTGTATGGACCTACTGTTATTAATATCACTTGACTAATTTCGATGAAAATAAGAAGGCCTGTAATATGATTGTGATATCAGTTATTTTGATTAAGCCAATAATTGTTTAAAACTATCATAATTTCATGTTTTTTTTTTTTAATAAATTTCAATTATTTGTATTTCTATTTGAGTAAATCAGCCAACCTTTATTTATTTCAGCAATAAATGTTGGGAAAAGAAATGCATAAAGGGTGTCTACTGGTATCAAATGTTCATTTGTTTTTTTTTTCTACCATAATTAAGTGCTAATTATCTATTTGAAAATATATTATTTTTTTAGGTTTGTACTGATGAGGAAAATCAAAATGAAACCCCTTGGAGTGACAAGTTTGTTCAAAACGGAGGCCTAAGGCACTTATTTGATATATTTATGTCAGGTAATTATTATGCATGAATAATGAATGATTATAAAGATAATATTAAGTAAAGCCTGCAGGGGTATTTGGGGTGTTTTTATTAAATTATCTGTTCACCAAGTCCTGCTATCTGGGGAACAGACGAACTTCACCTCAGTTACCTATAGAATAAGATGTTATAAGAATAGTTGCTCTTCCGTTCACTCTTGATGTGCATAGAGTTACTTTATAACTACTATTCACTCTTCATGAAGATAGTTCTTCTATTTATTGCAGTTCTCTCAAAAACTTGCAAGTAAGGGACATAAAATCATTTTTCTTGTACTAGCTACCTGTTATGTATTATTGTCGTCTGAAAAAGAAGCATTGGCTCCTAAATATTGTAACCCTGTGTTCCTCTTTGTGTGTGTTTTTGTTGTAGTTTACTACAGTTATACAATATAAAATCTATTATCTGTAATGATGGATTATAAAATAGATTCATTATAGATTATTGACATTATTATTCTAATCTCTTAAAACCCATTTATTTGTACAAGTTTGATTTTATTAAGATACAGTTGGATCGCAGATTAGCTCTGGGATCAGACCACATTATTCAAATTATAACATTGTTTACTTTTTTATTCTAAAGAATACTTTTTTCTTTAACCATGTTTGTTAACTTTAGAACAAAATTAAAATCTAGTTAGGATTACAACAATAAACCTATAATAAACAGTAGGCCAACTTCTTATATTACAGTAATTTAACGATTAGGTGTAAGAGAGGACTCCATATTCCTAACCTCGCCATTTGTATAAGAAGAAAATACAATAAAGACATTTTTCATTTCATTTTCATTTGCAGTAAAAGCTTTCAATTTATCACATCATTGACATAACAATGCATATGTGTTAAATACTAGTTAGAGATAGTAACTAGTATCCGTAAATCATAACTACATAAAGCATAATTATGTTTTTGAGACATTTCAAACAATAGTGTGAATTCCGAAGTTACCCCAAGTTTTTTTTGTTAAA
>JAQJVL010007275.1:0-24747 GCA_035578905.1 Stictocephala bisonia | reverse complement strand
TTTTTAAACTTGTCTATCGGTAATATTGCTTGAATAGGTTCTCCCCCCACCAGGAACCCCATTGCTATTTTCTACTTTTGTGTTTGTAATGTAGCTTAAGTTTAACATGTTAGTTCCACAATTATTAGTCCAATAACGCGTATAAATAAAAAATCAAATGTTTACATCTATATAGGCTATGTATAAAGCTTTAACTATATCGATTTCACTTAGGCTTAGTCACTGAGTTTTCCCCCACCCCAGCCATGACCAAGTGGGTGTGAGAAACAAAAACTCATATTTTGCTTCTAAAATAGTTCTTGACAAACACCTTAACAGGTGCTATCCAACTCAAGATGAATTAATTAATTTGAAAAATGTAAAAAGTTGAGATTTTTTTCTTTCCAAGGGGAGTAACAGCGGGTTGTATACTTTCTAATCCAAAGAAGTAACTGATATACAATATCCCATGATCCTCCATAGGTCTTTACGCACTTCAAATTATTGCCCCCCCACAGTCAACCTCCTTGAGTTCTTGGATTCTTGTTGTGCCAGTTAAGTTTTGCCTAACTCTCCTTTTCTTTTTTATTGTGTTAAATCTCAGTACAGTCTTTCCACTATACACCACCCATTGAGCCGCCTGTCCTGGACTGGCAACCCGGAACCCTAATTACCTTACTACTCTTGTCACTTACTTACATTAACCCCTTTTAGTGCCAGGCCATTTTTGCATTTCCTATGCGAAAAGTGCCAGGCCAATTTTGTCAAAAATGTAAGGTTCCAGGTAAAAATTTATAGAATCCATGTTTTTAGTCATATTTATATAAATTCTTTTTTAAATGAAAGACCAATAAGTGGTCTATAGAGCTATGTATAAATATTTAACATTTCTTTGTAATAAAATTTTATTTTTTTCTAAAAACCTTGAGAAAAACAATTTTTTTAATTTTTTTTCAAGTTTGAAGGTCCGTATGTTAGTTATAATTTTATTTCAGAATATTGTCCTGAACGGCATTTTATAGAGCATTTAAAACTGACTAATACATATAATTTCATTTACTATACTTCTAAAATTAATCTCTTTACAAAATTATAACTAAAAACATTACACATTGGTTGCTAAGCGACATAATAGTTTTACCTAATAGTTACGTGTCTGTCACGGAACAGTTACGTCATCTAGACACAGTCCAAGAGCGAAACTGCGTGCAGCGGTCATTGGCAAAGCGTCTGGTATTATTCTGGCGGCCATTTTAATAAAACATAACGATGCACTATAACAAATACAGCGCGTCTCTCACAGCGACGCTGGCATTTCTCGCACTAGTAAGGGGCTGGCACTAAAAGGGTTAAGCCATCCTAATCCTTTTCTAAATTAGATAAGTATTAGAGTAAGTTAATAAGGTAACTTTTAAATACAGAATTGAGAACCATCGTAAAATGACTATTTAAATCTTCATATTCATCATTTTAAATTTTTATGCACCCCTAATATTTAGCGCTCTAGGCATGGTCCTGTGCGGAAAAGCAGCATTGTGTGTTTGCTTATTATCTGGCAACAGTTGAGATCTCATGATTAAATCATGGTGCAATCAGGCCTTTTGCAGATCTTTATACAAATTTTGTTATAACTTTTAGCAGACTATATTTAAAAGAAGAAATTTAATTCATTGAGGACAGCATTACACTTAAAGCTCTCATCCAGTAAAATGATTGAATGAAGGTTATGCTATAAATATTATATTCCTTGCTGTAATGTCAATACTGTGGGAGATTAGATATAATACAGTATTTCTTATTTCCTTACAACAGAGTTATAACACTTTATATTATTTATTTTATTCCTAAAAGTTTGTTAATTATTTACTAGTTTTAGGTTAGGTTGAAGGGCACTAGGCCAGGAATTAGCATATTAGGAGAGATAGGATATCAGCAAACTTACATAAGAAGACACGCCCACTTACACCTTACAGAAGTAAATAAATACAGAATCACATTTTGTACAATTTTTACAAATTTCCTCACGGTAACCCCCTGAGAAAAGTGCCAGTGGCACTGAAAATTTTTGAAAAAATGTGTTGGTTTCTGTATTCTTGTGTGAATTTGCTGATGCCCTATCTCTCCTAATAAATTGTTTAGTAGTTAATTCTAAATTCAATTTATACAAATTTGTATTTAACAAACACATATTTGAATTAATTACTCAGCTCTATGACAGGATTATATGGGTTTATTGAATAAAAATGCACTTTTATAACAAAAAATTGCATTGAACTCTGAAGTAGATCAATAAATAATATTGAGGATATCTAACACGAGCAGTTTCAATTTAATAAATATCTGATTTTCAGCTCTGATGTAATACCTAAATACTAATCTTGAATCAATAATGATTGAATAAATATAGTACGAGGGTCATCCAGAAAGTAAAGAACGATTGCGCATCACGGACGGCGCAGTTCCCCCACCCACCGTGGGAGTGGGCTTATTCTTTAGTCCAAACCTTCCGTTTCAGTTTGAGCTGTGTAGCGGTGCCGTGAAATCACGTTTGCGTCTCTTGTGGAAGTTCAAAATGGTGGCGCCAATTGAAAATCCCGCCAAGTGTGAAGTCCGTAGTGTGATTCGGTTTCTGAATGTGCAGCATGTTCGACCCCATAAAAATTTATAGGCAAATTAAGGCAGTGTACAGTGACAATGCGATGAACGAGTCATCGGTGAGAAAATGGTGCATTCAATTTAATGAAGGCAGAACTAGTGTGCACGACGAGGAACGAAGCGGAAGGCCGTTACTCGTTACTGACGAGTTGACAGCGAAAGTTGACGAGAGAAAATTCAAGAAAACCGGCGTTTCACTTTGAGCGGTAGTTCTCAAAGTTCAAAAAATTCAACAAAAAATGCCAGTAGACCGCTCAAAGTGAAACGCCGTTTTTCTTGAATTTTCTCGTCAACTTTCGCTGTCAACTCGTCAGTAACGAGTGACGGCCTTCCACTTCGTTCCTCGTCGTGCACACTAGTTCTGCCTTCATTAAATTGAATGCACAATTTTCTCACCGATGACTCGTTCATCGCATTGTCACCGTACACTGCCTTAATTTGCCTATAAATTTTTATGGGTCGAACATGCTGCGCATTCAGAAACCGAATCACACTACGGACTTCACACTTGGCGGGATTTTAAATTGGCGCCGCCATTTTGAACTTCCACAAGAGACGCAAACGTGACTTCACGGCACCGCTACACAGCTCAAACTGAAGCGGAAGGTTTGGACTAAAGAATAAGCTCACTCCCGCGGTGGTGGGGGAACTGCGCCGTCCGTGATGCGCAATCGTTCTTTACTTTCTGGACGACCCTCGTATAAATTTAATTGAATTGAAGAAAGGTAGGAGACCTTGGCTTGAGGGAAATTTAAATGTTTGATGCAAGTACAGTATATAGACCGTGTTGAATACAGGGCAAGGCTAACAATATTAAATATTGTTAACGAAATGTCAAAAAGAAGATAAAAAAGTGGCAGCTTTTTAAAATTTTGCTAGAATGAAAAAAGAAGTTTGTTTAGCCAAATGTCATCAAATAAAACTTTTAATTGTCATTACAGTGTTAATTGACCGACAGAACATAGTCAAAGCATACTTTTTAGTTAATTTAATTGAAAGATGGGTTCACAAAAATTGTTTTTCTGTGCTCATAAATTTATACCTGTGCGTATTATGCATGTGCAATACAGCCAAGTGACGTAATAACAGAAAAAATTTAGTTGTAACCAAGAACTGCAGCTTTTCTTATATCAATATTCCTCACTATCTAATTAACAATCAAAATCAAACTTGAAACAATTTTCAGTTATTACAAATTTGCAAAAAAGTTTTAACATCTAAATTGTTGTTCAAGCCAGGTGAACAAAAAAATGACCTCTAACTTAATACCCTCTCTCAATACTTTTCAGAAACAGATCTTAACATGAATTCAATCTTCTTAATATTTTCAACAGAGAATAAATGATTAACTTCTCTGAAGTCCTACTTCCGTCAGTCTTCATAGATGAAGATGCAAATGTACAGTCAGGAACTGCTGATTGGCGCGCAATTGGACGGTGGTCTCCGGTGGGACTAGCATGTTAGTATATTAGCCATGGTATTGTCCAAAAAACAACTTTGTCCTTAGAAACATAGCATTTCTTAATAACAATAGATAGCAGGCACGGATTTAAGGGGGGGGCGATGGGGGCGATCACCCCCCCCAAACGGAAAAAAGCAAAAAAATGTACCTACACGCTTAGAATAAAATGTTAATAAAATATTTGATTTACCGTCATGAAAATAACATTAGTAATTGTTACCGTCTTAATAATATTACAGTATATATAATATTCGGATGTGTAGTCTGAGTTTGTAGAAAGGAGAATTTCCGAGTCGTCGGTTGGTAATTGGTAGGCCTATATATTTTCGCCGGCAACACTGCGTGTCTAGCGCCGACGTAGTGGCGAGACGCCGAGACACTGATTGACAGACGACATTGATTTGATAGTTGAGTTATTATATTAATGGTTGTGTAATGAATGTGTTAAATGTAACTCTACACAGTTAACTATGTTTAACTATGTCCAAACTATGTTTAAGTTGTTGCTCATTGAACTGTTTCCATAAAATTTTAACAATACAACATTCCAATGGAATCCATTTTATTATTTAATAGTTGTGATATTAAATGTATATACTTAAATGCTATTTCGAAGTTGTACAATTTATTTTGAAATTACATCAGGAAACTACCCCAGGGGTTCTAAGAAGTATCAATGGCAATACCTATGGCAATACCAATTTGACAATTAATTGTTTAAACTAGTGTCATTAATCAGCTGTTGGAATAAATTTATGCCAAACTTATTTTCGATTACAGAACTTAGGTATTCTTCTATATTTAAACCCTAAAAACACCCCCAAACTGCTAAAAATAGTACTTCTAGGACGTTAAAATAGCAACATTTTCCGGGGGAGGACCCCCGGACCCCCCCCCTTACTGGGGGGTATTCCATACCCCCCAGACCCCCCCGGCAGGTTCGCCCCCCCCCAATTCACTGCTCTGGATCCGTGCCTGATAGATAGTCTACAATAATATATTTTAGTTTAATTGAGAGCATCATTAGGTACTTTATAGTTTTATGGAGTCTTTCTAGCAAGAAAAAGTTAGATAAGATATTTTTAATTTGGAAGAGGTCTATCTGTAGTATTCTAAGACCGTCGAATTCTTGTTTTCAACATTATTAGAGTTTAGGTATCTTAACAGTCCCATCTGTGTTTATGTTTGAAACTTTATCATAGATTGTAAATTTTAAGTCATTCCCGGCATACACTCATAATTACAACACTAGGAACAGGCATCTCAAATCTTCTGTCTTCTCTCCAACATACATTAAAAATGTATGAACATAAGCCGATTTACATTGGGTTAAAATTATTTTTGGAAGTTCCTGAAAACTTGAAACTTATGAAAGATAGGTTTCATAAATTTAAAATTTAACTGAAAAAAAATCTTATTGAAAAGCGACTGCAAGGTTCCTGACTTTCCTAAAAAGAGAATCCATTCTAATATATTCTTTTCCTACTAGTGCGTTTACTGCAACCTGTGAATAGCAACAGGCACTGCTGCCTTCAATTTAGTTGTAAGATGGATACCATGCCCTGTGGAGAGGGTCTATGGGATTATGACATAGGTAAAGGTGTTAGTAAACATGACCATGATCTGACACAAAGAGACATTTGGTTTAAGCAGAATATTATTATCTGTTTGAAGTGATTTTTATACTCAACTTGTGTAGAATTTTGGTGTTTGTACAAAAAGAAGCAGTGCAAAATGTAATTATAATATTTATGAAGAGCTGGTGTAGTGGCTCTCAGTGGTTAAGTTTTTTGATTGCAGAGATCAAGGTCAAAGGTTCGAATACCTAACTGAGCTAACGATCAGTATTTAACTCTTTGAATAAAGTTCACGCACAGGCTCTGCCAATGAGAATAAGAAAAACATTAAACTATTAGAATACCTGTGATTCTTCAGTAAGGAAGTTATGTTGAGATTCAATTGTTAGTTGGCCATCAGCTGAAGTTTGGGAGAATGTGAGCATGAATTTTTGCTGGTGGAGGTACGATGCCACTGAAACCCATTCTTGAAAGTCTTTAAAAGGTTGAAAGTGTTGTACCATCATGTCATGTGAGCTGGATGACTGTAAAAAACAAATCGATATTGCTGTATGAAAACAATGTTCATTACTTACTTGAACAAACAAATTTTACTAACATCGCATGTGTGATCACATACATGTTTTGTTAGCCATCTTAGGTAATAAAATACTTAAGTTATATAATTTCTGTTAGGGCTTACCTCTAAGACCCCACTATTATTTTTGTTCAAAAGTCAAGATCTTTATTACTTGAACATTAAGTACAGTAATGTGCCATAATATATATAAAATTAAAATAGGTTAAAATTGCTAACACAAAAGAAAGTATTGATTAAAAGAAAGTTAGCATCATCTTGTATTTTGGTTCTTCTTTTTTCTTATTATCTTAATTAAATTGTGATCCTTACATTTCTATAAGAGCTAATTATGAATATTGATGGGGACATTGTCAGTTAACTCATATTTTGAGAAATCTATCATAGTTTTGGGCTATTATAAAGGAATGCTATAAATTACATAAATTGTAGATAGCAATTAAAAAATAGGAATAAGTAAGAATGTTGTTTAATTTGTTCTAAATTAATGGAATATACCCCAAGTTGACAACAACACTGCACGCAGTTAATAATATTCATGTTTACATTTTTAATTTAATAGTTTATTTATCGGAGGGGAGGGAGCGTTTCCACCTGTTAGACCAAATAATTTTCAAAACGTCCATAAGGTTCATGGCGTGGTTAGTCAGCACTAGACAAGCTAAGAGACGTCGACACTTCTTTAGTTGTTTTACACAAGGTGCAGCTGACTACTGGCACAAGGTAGGTAAAATATCAAATTCTTGACTTTGTATAACAATGTCATGTTAAAATTGCCATATTTTATTTTGATGAAAATGTTTTTATGTTATGAGGGAGGGTGAGGTAGGGATTTCATGCAGCATTACATAAATATTAAACCTCAACAGTTTGTTTAGATTTGTTCATAAATTTTATAGTTTCCTCCCAAAATACAAGATTTTTCAAAGAGATTTTAAAGTTGTTAATATATTCTCCCCCCATTAGAAAACAAATAGAACAAAATCTAAACAATGATTTTATCAGAAATCTAAATATGCATGAAATTGGATGGGGGCTTCTTGACAGCGTAACGTAATTTTTTAAGGGATTTAATATTAATGTTACAAGTCCATTACACAGAGGGGAAGGAGGGTCTAAAAAGGTCGATTTTAGGTTCAAGTAATTTAGGGACCGTTCCAAACACAAAATGTAGTCACGTCCAGGGCCGCCCAGAGGGGGGGGGGCAAAAGGGGCAAATTGCCCCGGGGCCACACAGACTTAGTTCACAGGGGGGGGCCACATTTCATGCAATAAAAAAGAAAATACTCAATAATCTACTAGATAAGAAACGATTCAGGCCTGTATCAAAAGTGATATTAGGCCAGATAAGTCTTCCAGTTTTAGTTTTAAAACGTTTAAACTAAACCATTTGTTTTATAGCAACCAGGGAAACTTTTGGAGCAAGTTGTACACTGGTCTTTGAAGTTTGTCAGCGGTCGACATAGTGGTGTGACAGCATACGCTCTGGTTGGTGTGTGACTGCAACTGTACCCCTCGCCAGTTGTCTTCTTTGCGAACAAGTGTAAAGTCATGCAGCTTGTGAACACACCAAATTATAAATTCCAGTTTGCGAACATATAAATATACTTGAATGGTGTGGACAGTGGGCCACCTCTATGAGATATCCTGTTTTCGTTCAATATTTATATAAAACATGTCAAAAGACCCACTAACTTTACATTTGTATTACTCAAAACTCCGTTTTTGGACGTGTTTAATACAAACTGGACAAGAACGTTTCTGTATGTTTTATTTTTTAACTTTAATTTCAAAAGTATATACTAGCCTACTTCAAACGAAATTGTTATACTTGTCCTAAATTCAACTCTATCTTGGCTTTTAGTGGTAGGAAAATTAATCGCTTGGTCACATTATTTTCCTTACAAAACCATTATTTATGATATATTACTATTATAAACTTAAGATAATACAGCAATTGCAAATTGATTTGTATTTGTAGTGGTTTGTTGATTAAGCTTTATCCTTATTTAGATTTTTTTTCACAAATTCTGTTTATGTAGAAAAATAATCTTGATTTAGTGTTTCGAAAATCCCTTGACTCATCGTAGCAAAATAATATATCTATATAATGTGAAAACGAGTGATTAGTAACCTGCGGCCTAAAGTATGCAAATTAATAAATTGTAATAATAAAAAGTGGAAGCCTAAGAACAACACAAATAAATAAGCAAACAAAATTAAAGTAAAAACATTTTAAATAGGTCGAAAAATCTTTATGAGAAAAGGTCCTTACAAACTTGGTTTCAAAGCTGGTAGTAGGCGGCAGCACTCCGTTCGAACGTGGTAACGTTGCACTCATTCCTCTTTGCAGTAATTTAGTGCAATTTTCAATATATGCACTAAATTTAAGAAATAGTAGTCGTATATCAGTAGTAACTGTGTTTTGCACCCGAAAAACCCGCAGGCAAAAATATACAATGTTGTAACAACGTGGCTGGAAGAGTTCAATTAATTGTCATGTGACGATCGGGGACATCGTCAATCATTAGTCTGTTTGTTTACTGTCGTCCAGTAAAGAAATATTTTGTTATTGTTGTATTTTATAGAGTGATATTTCTGTAATTTAATGCGTTCTTTTGGATTTCCTAGTAAACTACAATAATTGTCAATTAATTTAATTTTCTATGATTCATATTCCATTTCCAGATTTTGAGAGAACAAAAAGCTAAAGTTTAGGCCCAGTAATTTATGGTAACGTTTTATTGAAATGAATAAAAATAGACTATAAATGTTTCAATATAGTATTGTAATATACTGCAAAGTAAATTATATATTTTTACAGTATAAAAGGAATAAATTAACGATGAAACACTAAATTACAGTAGATTTCTAGGTACTTAAATCTGGTAAAATATGCATACAACAACATCACCGCTCGCTTACCGGATGTGCAACAATATGTGTGTATGATGCATTACATTCAACTTGCCCTACGCTATCGCGGGAGGAATTGCGTGGCATAATCTTGTCTAAAAATTATAATTTTGTTACGTTCTGTACTATCCGGATTCATCTTCCATCATATTTAACCGGTTAACCAGAGTTTACTGTACATGCAAATTTTGTTACTTTATCTCTACTGTAATGTTTCCTTTGACATTTTAAATTTACTAGTTATTATGACATGGATGTTCATAAAGACATTTTACCAATATATTATGACATAGGTCCTAATGAAAAGAGGAGCTCTTAAGTACACCGTTAATAGATAAAACAGATTCATCATTGTTCAGATTTGTACAACTCCTTTTGAATGACATTTAACTTGTTGTAACTCTTTTATTGTCTGGTTTAATTTACCCTGAAACTGTAGCAGGAACAGGGGTGTATTGTCAATATATTCAGTAGAGTAGCTCTTGATTAAAAACCAATTATGCCCACGTACAGGTTGTTCCCAAACAAATAGCACAATTGATTAATGTTGTCATTCATTAACATAACAAATCTACGACCAATCAAAATAGTTTTCATAATTTTTTACTGTCACTGACGAACGAGTAAGCCATTTATATTTTTGACAATCATTTATATAGTATTTATTTATTGTTTGTTGCGTGATAAGTGAAATTAACTAAGATTGAACCACTGTACGAATATTGTTGAGCGGGAGGGTCAATACCACTGTTAGTGAATGGGTGTGTGGGTGTGTCAATACCACTGTCACTGTACGAGGACGTGTACACTGTGATATACATCAATGATATAGTATCCAATTTGACAGACATAAATTTTACTATGTTTTATGCTGAGAAAATTGAGTTGTTACAAAATGCTTTTATGCCTGTGAAATAAAATTGAATAGTTTTAAAGTTTAGCACAAAGACAAACTAAAATCACGAATATAAACTAGATGTTTAAATGTCCAACATCAATAAGCTATGTACCCAGTGGTCTATAACCTGTTTTGAAAACAATAACATAACCTCAACTTGATTGACCTAACCTACAACTTGGAAAGGGAGTAGCCTAGATGAGCCCTTGTGGTATTTTTAAAGTTTAACCAATATTAACATTATTAAGTGCTGCAATGTTTTAATCATGAAGAATAACTGCTATAGTGTTGTTTGGACAATAAGATTATAATTTATATGTGATATCTTAATTATAACATAAAAGTGAAGTTCATAGCTATATTATAACCTCAATGTCAGACAGTGAATGTTATAATTTTAATTCTAGTTTTATTTCAATATCACAAACTATTACCTATGACCAATTTCTCTGTAAACTGAGATAAAATAAACAACCATTGTGAAAGAAGAGGTAACAATGGTGCATGATAAACTTACGTAGTGATACTGACTGAATGAACAGGTTTGAATACTTGTAAACAACCTGCTTGTCCTGCAGACTACACACTTTGACTCAGGCTCTGTCCTGACTGCAAGGCCAAATAGCTCACATGGTTACATGCCTGATCAGGGATCTGAACGTTTAAGTTCAAATCCTATGAGTGGCGTTTAGCTTTTTGCTTCCCTAAATTTTGTTACTGCTTAATTTAGAAACTGACTGGTAATATTATTATTTTTATTGTGACAATATATCTATTTTACTGCAATTAAATAGCAAAATAAATAGCAAAACTATAACTTGTATAAAATTATATTCAATTGGTGGTAAATGATAGAAAAATAAAATGACCTTAAGAACAAATCCTATGAGTGGCATTTAGCTTTTTGCTTCCCTAAATTTTGTTACTGCTTAATTTAGAAACTGACTGGTAATATTATTATTTTTATTGTGACAATATATCTATTTTACTGCAATTAAATAGCAAAATAAATAGCAAAACTATAACTTGTATAAAATTATATTCAATTGGTGGTAAATGATAGAAAAATAAAATGACCTTAAGAAGTGGGAAAATATTAAGAGTAAATAACACAGAACCAGATCTCACTGACAACATAGACGTTTCAGATATAACTGAGGACTATTTACAACTTCAGTTTGAAAATGAAAAGCTAAAAAATAATGTATCAGTCTTAGAAAGTGAAGTGGAAGATTCTGTTGAAAAATATAAACTAAATTATGATAATATTGTGGAAGAATGTAACAGATTGAAGGAAATGTTAAGTTGTTACAAAGATTATGCAGCTTTAAATGACCAACTGAAAATAAAAATTATTAAATTAGAAGAGGAACTGAAAAAGAAAGGCAAAATAAACAAGAAACTAATAACTGAAGTGACAAATTTACAACTAGACATAGCATCTAAGAACGAAATAATACAAATACTTAGACATCAATTAAATGAAACTGAAATATTACAGCAGTCAAATGAATTCATACACCCAAAAAACACAGTTAGTATGAGGCGACAGGCTATCCAAAGCTATTCTGTGGAAGTTAAAAATAAGTACGGTGTCTTAGATAAACGTAATGATAGTAAGCAAATGATACAGAATACAAATTCAGTTAGGCCTACTAGTAATGGGACTACACAAATTACAAACGGGCTGAACAAAAGTCAATAAAAACCTAAATTAAAGCCGAGAAAACTAAACACAAACTCACAAAAACAAGTATTAATCCTCGCTGATAGTCATGGGCGCAATTTGTACCAACACTTAGAAGATATATGGCCGTGCCCGACAAAGAAGCTATTTAGCATCTACAAACCCAATGCTAGACTAGATGGGGTGTTAAACGATTTAAAAAATTTGACAAAAGATTTAAAACAACAAGACACAGTTATTTATAATAATAGGGGGGTCAAATGACAAAGTGGTAGGTAGAGAAGATACCCTCATTAAACAATTTAGTGACATTATGGAAGAAACTACACACTCACAAATCCTAATTGCTGGCTTGCCTATGAGACATTTAGAACCTGAGGCTTGTGAGAGTATCGACTATATCAACATGGCACTGGAGAACTTGGTAGCTGGAGTGCCGCATGCCAAATTCTTGCCGATACATAATTTACCACGTCACATGTACACTAAACACGGCCTGCACTTCAATTCAAGGGGTAAAAGGAAGATTGCTGGAATGATCTATGAGAACTTAAGCACAGATACGGTTGCCCTGGGCAGCAGTAATACACATGTACCAACATCTGACAAATCAGAAGAGGTAATTTGTCACCAGGAAGAAGGAAGAATTGGAGGCGAAGAAGACACACTAGCATGCATAATTGAGGAAGCAAAAGACCAAAGAAGCATGCTGAAGGCTGCAGAGGAATCATCACAACCGCAAGCAACCTCACCCCCAAGGCAGCAATACACTGACAACAGTGACCAAGATTTATCCACAACAAGCCTTTCACCATTTAATGGTTTTTCAACACCGGACTTGACTAATTTAAACTCTAAGAAAGTAGTTATAAGTAATTTAGAAAACAATTTATGTAACACATCAATGCCTAATCCATTATGTAACACATTAACACCTAAATCAGTAAAAAACTAAATTTGGGGAGGGGTTCTGGGGGCACAATTAACGTAAATACAAATCAATTTGAATGTTTCAGTATTTTTCACCAGAACATTGAGCATCTGGAGTCTAGAGTTGATCCCTTGCTAATTACTTTAGAGGAAATTAGCCCCAAAGTATTGGTTTTGACTGAACATAAATGTCTAAAAAATACAATTAGCAATCCTAAGTTAAATAACTATAAATTAGTAACCTACTATGCAAGAGAAAAAATTGCAGGAGGTAGAGTAGCAATATTTACACAAGAGGGTGTAGAGGGTAAAGAGATTATTCATCCAGACATAACTAAACTATGTGAAGAGAAGGTTTTTGAATTTTGTGCTTCAGAATTTGTGATAAAAATGATAAAATACTACTTTGTGGGTTCTACAGATCACCTAAAAAGCAAAATCACAACATATTTTTAGACAAATTAGAGCAATTGATAGGTATTCTATACAAGATAAACAAAAACTATAAAATTGTAATAGCCAGAGACTTTAATACAAATATCTTAGATAATAATCAACAAACAAAGCAATTTAAAAATACATTAAAGAGTCAAGGAATGAGATATTTAATAAATGAGCCTACCAGGGTTACACCCAAGTCTGCAACAGCTATTGACAACGTTGTCACCAACTTGCCAATTAATTTATGTCAGGCAAGTACAATTGTAACTGCCCTATCTGTCCATGATGGCATATTACTAAACGTAGATTTAAGAATCAAGAAAGTAAAAGCAAAACCTTTATTCAAGTATCAACGTAAATTTTGTAAAGACAACATAAATATCTTTAAAAGACAACTTGCCAAAGAATCATGGACTGAACTGTTTTATGCTCCATGCTGTGACAAATTTAAAATTTTTTATAATACATTTTTGCATTATTTCAATATTTGCTTCCCAATATTAAAAAGAAAAATTAAGACAGGTCAAAATAATAAATGGATGAATGATGAATTAAAAAGAAAGAAACAGAATTTGACGTATCTCTGTAGAGAGCTAAGAGTAAAATCTGATAGCGTGGTAAAGAAGGCACTGAAAACTGAGAGAAAGTCATACAGGAAAAGCATACATTCTGCTAAGAAAAGTTATTACTCAAATCTTATAAAACAATCTAACAATAAATGTAAAACGACATGGAACTGTATTAATGATGATTTAGGTAAACCAAAAGATAATGGCACAAGACCAATTAAACTTAAAGAGAAAGGCAAAATTGAATCAAAACCAGAGATTGTTTGTGATATTTTTAACGATTTCTTTATAAATATCGTTGATGACACTCCTATTGAAACCCAGTTGGGAACTGATGAGGAAGATACTGTGCCAGCTGTTCAACCCATGCCTAAATTTAGATGTGAACCAGTAAGTGACGAAGAAGTCCTTAAAATAATAAAAAGCTTTAAAAATAAAAATACCAGCGGTTATGACGAAATTCCAATCTCACTTATAAAAAAAGTTGCACAAACCATAATAAAACCACTAGTACATGTTATAAATGCATCATTCATTTCAGGTCATTTTCCAGATGAACTTAAAATCTCAAAAGTTATACCAGTTTTTAAGAAAGGCGATTCTACAAACTATAGGCCTATATCAATTCAACCATCATTTTCAAAAGTTTTTGAGAAATGCATGTACAACAGATTATTTACTTTCCTTGAAAAGCACAAAATATTTGAAGATGAGCAACATGGGTTTAGGCAGGGAAGATCAGTTGTCACAGCTGCAATAAGTTTTTTGGAAGGTGTAATTAAAGACACCGACAAAAAGAAAAAGGTACTGGCAATATTGATGGACCTTTCAAAAGCATTCGATAGGGTTTGTCATAAAAAACTGATTAAAGCATTAAAAAGTTGTGGTATACAAGGAACAATCTTAAATTGGTTTATAACATTTTTTAAAGACAGGCAGCAATTTGTAGAGTTAAAAAAGCAAGCAAGTAATATCATTTTTAAAGTGGCATCTAGAATAAGAAAACTAAAGAAATTCTCAGTACCCCAGGGATCTGTTTTGGGGCCGCTTTTATTTATCTGCTACTTTAGAGGATTAGCTTCAACTTTGCAACTGACAGAAACAGAGAATCAAGTATGCTTATATGCAGATGACGCAAACCTCAAATTTTCACATAATAATTTCATAGAATTACAATTAATATCTGAACAATTCTTAATTATTACTGATCAATTTTTAAAAGATAAAAACCTCCTCCTCAATGCTACAAAAACAAATTACCTTATATTTGATTTGAAAAAACAATATGATAAACAACTTGACGACATCAATTTTAATCTAGAAATAGATGGTCAACAGCTAGAGAGGAAACAGAATGTTAAGTTCTTAGGATTAATAATAGATGATCAACTATCATGGACTCAACATGTAGATCATATATGTAATAAGTTAAGCGCTGGATTGTTTTCTCTTAGAAAAATGTCGTTTTATTGTGAAATAGATACTTTGAAGCTTTTATATTATGCACATATGCACTCACACATACAATTTGGTTTGCAAGTATATGGTGGCACGTCTCACTCAAACTTGGAACGTATTTTAGTAGCTCAGAAAAAAGCAATTAGAATCATGTTAAAACTTAAATACAATGAATCTTCCCGAGAAAAATTTAAAGAATTAAAAATTTTTACAGTATTTAGTTTATATGTTTACCAAGTAATAAAATATGCTAAAGCTAACAGCTCTGTATTAAAGAAGCACAATGATGTCCATAGCCACAATACGAGAAATAAAGATAGATTTACAATTGATAGCCACAGGACAGAACTTTTTGCAAAATTACCAGAACAGATCGGGAAAAAACTTTTAAATTCGTTACCAGAACAGATTCGAAAGGAACACAATATAAATGTTTTCAGTAATAAGTTAAAAGCTTTATTAATTAACCATCCACTTTATTCAGTTCAAGAATTTTTCAGTATTACTTGAATATACTTAGGTGCATCATAGGATAGTGATAAAGTATTAGGTATTGGAATTTTATTTAGGTTAAGGCAAGCCATATTAGGTTAAGATTATCTGCAGAAAACTATGTTAGAGCAGATGTCGTTGACTGTATTCATGTACAATGTTGTATGTATTAATAAACATGTTTTGACTATTGACTCTCAGTTGACAGTTCTTAAAGCACTAGATGTGCTCGCCAAATTATTTTACTTCCTAAACATTCGGCCACTCTCGGTCTAAACTTGCTCTTTAGCTAGCGAAGCCAAGTGGTCTATACAAATTTATTGGCCCCTCCCTCCCTCATCCACAGCTAATATCATTGGCGAGGATGGCTCCTCAACTGGCAATCGAAGAGCTGCTGCGCCCAACTATGCAACTGACTGTGGCATTGCTTTGTTCGTTATTATTTGTTTAATATTAAAAGAATAGCAGTTTTGTTATAAGAGATTGATGTTATTGTAGCAGTAATACTTAAGGAAATGTTTAAAAAGTATATAATAATTAGAGAAAAACTTTTCGGAGCTTCGCAGCTAGCCCTGAGAAAACGTCCATGAACAAGAATCTTAGTTAGAATAGTAATCTAACGAAAGAGATGGTAAGAATAGTATGTACTAAAAGTAAAATATCAATTATAGTATATTTGACAATCAGAGTAAATATTTTGAAGTGAAGAGGCCACACGGTAAACTTTGCCCCGGGGCCACCCAAAGTCTCTGGGCGGCCCTGGTCATGTCAAAATATTCTATTAACCTATTAAAATGAAGCATAAGTACTTGACCACAGGTTTATTTGGAAACGATTTGATAGACATAAATACACACACTGAATTAAGTGCAGACAATCATATTCAACTTAACAATTCATCATATGGAGACTTGCAAGGTAATTATTCAAACTATTTGCACTATCCTAATCCAGGTTGGACCATGTCTGATTGCTATGTACATGTTGCCAACATTTCGAGTACATTGCAGCAACTTCAGGGTGACACACTACTACTCGATCCACAGAATATGCTTTATATAAACGATTTCATTATCGTCATCCGGGTTGGACCATGTTTTACTGCTATGTACATGTTGCAGACATTTTGAGAACATTGCAGTACTCATCTTCATCATGACACAAGCTGCTACTTGATCCACAGTATATCCTTTATAAACTCTGTGGATCGAGTAGCAGAGCGTATCACTCGGAAGATGAGTGCTTCAATGTACTTGAAATGTCAGCAACATGTACATAGCAATCAGACATGGTCCAACCCGGATTATGATAATCTAAAAATTTAGTAATTGTCCAGATGGTACAATGCATTACAATTTCAATTCATAATTTCAATTTTCTTCAAAATAATTGTGATGTTTGTTTGAAATGTATGCTTATCTCCCGTCAATTGTGTACAGAATTAACCCTAATGTTATATAAGTGTAATCACAAGTGTTCAAATGAAAATTTTTGCAAATGGTAGAAACAAATACGTTATTTAATACCATTTTCTAATCAATTTAGAATCATTACAAAATAACTTGTAAAATGTAAATAACACTTCTTTACATTAACTGTTTTGCTAAACAGAGTAAAATCAGAGACATTCCAACGAATGGGTATTAAATCTTGGTAACTGAAGCGAAAGCCAAAGTTTTTAGTACCTTATTTCTTATATAACACATTAAATACAAGGTCTTTATTCTATCAAAATATCCCTTGTATTTGATTTGCTATACAGGGTGTTCCCAAACTAAGTTCCGAAACTCCAGGTTATGATTTGTTGGGTAAAAATAAGTAAAAAAGTTCCAATAAGAGTAATACCAATTTAGGCAATACGATGTATGCTCTGTTTCCTTTTATTAAACGTTGAATTGCTGATGTTGAATGCATTTTCATATCAGCTGATGAAGTAAATATTAAACTGCTGATATTATACCATTTCGATTACAGATTAATCATTGATGACAAATTAGATTATGATGTTTTCAAATAGTTTAATTAGTTTCTTTGTGCTTAATAACCAGTAATGGAACAACAAATATTGTACTAGAACTCACAAAAACTATTCACATATCATAATATAATTTGTCAACAATATGATATGAAATGCATTCAACGTCTAATAAAATGAAACAGAGCATACATTGTATTGCCTAAACTGGTACGGTATTACTCCTTTATTTATGAACTGATTTTAATCAATTGGAACTTTTTGGATTTGTTATTACGTTTGGCAACTTTTTTATTACCTGTGTATTTTTTCTAAGATTGCGTGTTTTTGCACAATTTACAATTAAAAAGTTTCAAGTGCCGCCATTTTGAAAAAATTTAATATAATAGTATAAGATTATCACAACCTTCGTTCCAACAGGTACCTTCGTTCCAAATTTGAGCACCGTATTGTAAGGGGTTATGAAATTACTAATAATTTAGTGAAAATACGAAAATGGCCGCAATATTACAAAAGAAGCATATTTAGACCTATATGTTTAGGAACTTTTTTACTTATTTTTTCCCAACGAATCTTAACCTGAAGTTACGGAACTTAGTTTCAGAATACCTTGTATAAAAGAAAGTCCTGCCCACCAGCACTACCTAGATTACAAGTGAAGATGAACATGAGTTTTTAGGAACCACTCTACAACTCTACCTAGACAATACGTAAGACTGAACAGACATTTTTAAGAACCAGCTCCGAAAGTACCTAAGTTAGACAACACGTCAGGACAAACACATCTTTTTAGGAACCACTTTCAGGTACTACCTAGACAATACGTGAGGATGAACATGACCTTTTAGAAACCATGCTCTGACAGTACCTAGAGGATACGTGAGGATGAACACGGCTTTTTAAAAACAGCGTCTGATTCGAGTAGATTCAGACTTAATTCACAAGATCACAAAATAGAAAACACGTCACGACAAAAACGACTTTTAAGTAACCACACTCCAGTGTCTGATTCGAGTAGATTCAGCTATAATTCACAAGATCACAAGTTAGACAACACGTCACGATGAATACAACTTTTAAGCAACCACACTCAAGTGTCTGATTCGAGTAGATTCAGACTTAATTCACAAGATCACGTGTTAGACAACAAGACAGGACGAACTCATCTTTTTAGGAACAACTTTCAGGTACTACCAAGACAATACGTGAGGATGAACATGACCTTTTAGGAACCATGTTCTAACAGTACCTAGACAACATGTGAAGATGAACATGGCTTTTTAAAAACAGTGTCTGATTCGAGTAGATTCAGACTTAATTCACAAGATCACGAGTTAGACAACACGTCACGATGAATACAACTTTTAAGCAACCACACTCCAGTGTCTGATTCGAGTATATTTAGTCTTAATTCACAAGATCACAAGTTAGACAACATGTCAGGACGAACACATCTTTTTAGGATCCACTTTGAGGTACTACCAAGACAATATGTGACGATGAACATGACCTTTTAGGAAACATGCTCTGACAATAACTAGACAACACCTGAGGATTAACACGGCTTTTTAAGAACTTTAGACAACACGTTACGATGAATACGACTTTTAAGCAACCACACTCCAGTGTCTGATTCGAGTAGATTCAGACTTAACTCACAAGATGACGAGTTAGACAACACGTCACGATGAATACGACTTTTAGTAACCAACCTCAAACACCACCTAAGTTAGACAAAGCATTAGGATGGATATGACTTTTTAGGAATCACGTTTGATAGTAGGTCCTTCACATAATTTACATTTGTACATACTCTATAATATAATAATACACTTATTTGTATTTATTTTAGCTACTAAAGGCGACATCAATAGTTAACCAGTAGTACAATAATAAAACACAATCAAATTGAAATCATGTTACAAATTGAAATGATCATAACCCACCCACTCATACACGTACGGTGGTACTGACCCATCCACCCACCTATACACTTAGAGTAGTATTGACGCACCCACCCACTCATACACATGGGGTGGTATTGACCCACTCACCCACCCACCTAATCATACACGTACGGTGGTATTGACCCACCCACCCACGTAAGGTGGTATTTACCCACCACCCATACACGTATAGTGGTGTTGATCCACCCACCCACCCATACACGTACGGTGGTATCGACCCACCCACCCATCCATACACATACGGTGGTATTGACACACCCACCCATCCATACACGTACAGTGGTATTAACCCACCCACCCACCTAATCATACACGTACGGCGGTATTGACCCACCCACCCATACAAGTACGGTGACATACCCACCCACCCATACACGTACGGTGGTATTTACCCTCCCACCCAATCATACACGTACGGTGTTATTGACCCACCCACCCACACACGTACGGTGGTATTGACCCACCCACCCATACACGTACGGTGTTATTGACCCACCCACCCATACATGTACGGTGGTATTGACCCACCCGCTCACCCATACACGTACGGTGGTGCTGACGCACCCACCCCACCCACCCATACACGTACGGTGTTGTTGACCCATCCATACACGTATGGTGATATTGACCCACCCGCCCACCCATACACGTACAATGTTATTGACATGATAAGCATAAGCATTGCAATTCTTATGCTGAAACTGTTAGTGCTATAGGCCTACTGATTATTGTTCTAGTAAAGTAATGGTGTACACAGTAAATACATACTTACAAGGTACAATAGTTAATAAATAAACAAATACTTTTTAGAATGTCAAATCTATAGCAAAGTACAATAGTTAATTAAATAAACAAATACTTTTTAAAATGTCAAATCTATAGAAAGCGGCAAAATTATTATCGGCTTTAATATTGATTTTCAACCAAACAAGATCACAAAATCAAAATGGTTGACATGCCTCACATCGCCATATTTCACCAACTCAAATTTAAAGAATTCTTTAGCAAAATATAATTTTAATAAACAGTACAATATATATTATATTGTATTTAAAATATAGATATCTTATATATTGTATATAAGATATACAATATGATATATAAAATAAAGAAGTATTTTAAATATTGTGCAAGTACGTTGAAAATATGGTTAGTAAAATGTTTCTGTACCTGCCTAATCTTTGATTACCGTGCATCAAGGGAATGAATTTATGGATTACTTACGTGAGTTGCTCGTTGCCTATTCATGGTACCAAATTCTTGAACAATTATCACTGGATATACGCAAAAATTTCACAAACTAAATCAAGACACTCTGAACACTAACGCTCTCTAAACTCCACAGTGGTCGCAAATGGAATGAAATGAACCGACTTCAGGTTAGGTTGCCATGTTCAATATACCCACGTTTCTTATTTTAACGGAACTTTCCGTTTTTATAGGACAATAATGCTACGCATATTATACGGTTTAAGGAAACCGCGTATATCTCAACCTCTCTTTACGGAATATTCCGTTTTTCTAGACACATACTATGCCCATATTCACAACCATAATTATCTTACATGTTTATTTTTTACTATTTATTTATTAAACAACTAATTATTTTTAAAATATTTTGCAAAGTACTAAATAAAATAATTTGTTTAATTTATTTTAATTGTAGATTAATAAAATTAAAAAAGAGATATATTCAATATATTCTATTTTTATATTATTTCTGTAGTACCATAGTAACTAGTAGTTTTAGAGATATTAACATGTACTGTATCTGGGTGTATAAGCTTTAAAGTTTTAAATAAATTGTGGAAATGCATATTATTCTGCTGGATTGAGTTTATGATTGTATTTTTCGATTAAAATTAATAAATATATATTAAATAATATTGTAAAAGCAACTAAAAGAATCAAATAG
Source organism: Stictocephala bisonia (assembly GCA_035578905.1). Classification (NCBI taxonomy): domain Eukaryota; kingdom Metazoa; phylum Arthropoda; class Insecta; order Hemiptera; family Membracidae; genus Stictocephala; species Stictocephala bisonia. The sequence goes on along the minus strand of JAQJVL010007275.1, from coordinate 3,249 downwards.
AAAACAATCATCATGTAACTAATAACTATGTATATTAAATAGCATTTTAAAATATATAACAATCATTTTTTAAACATCTCTTATTGTGTGATTAGTTGCATGCTCAGTTAACTCTAATACAGGATACGGTCACCACATACCATGGTAACTACAGTTAGTAGCTGCTCTGCTACAGTACATGGTCACCGTATACTATGGCAACTACAGATAATATCTGCTCTGCTACAGTACATGGTCACCATATACTATGACAACTACAGATAATAGCTGCTCTGCTACAGTAGCCTACATGGTCACCGTATACTATGACAACTACAGATAATAGCTGCTCTGCTACAGTACATGGTCACCAAATACTATGACAACTACAGATAATAGCTGCTCTGCTACAGTACATGGTCACCATATACTATGACAACTACAGATAATAGCTGCTCTGCTACAGTAGCCTACATGGTCACCGTTATACTATGACAACTACAGATAATAGCTGCTCTGCTACAGTACATGGTCACCAAATACTATGACAACTACAGATAATAGCTGCTCTGCTACAGTACATGGTCACCATATACTATGACAACTATTCAGAGAGTAGTTGCTCTGCTACAGTACATGGTCACCGTACACCATGGCAACTACAGATAGTAGCGTCTCTGCTACAGTACGTGGTCATCGTTCACCATAGCAACTACAGATAGTAGCTTCTCTGCTACAGTACGTGGTCACCGTACACCATGGCAACTACAGATAGTAGCTTCTCTGCGACAGTACGTGGTCACCGTACACCATGGCAACTACAGATAGCTTCTCTGCGACAGTAGGCTACGTGGTCACCGTACACCATGGCAACTACAGATAAAGCTGCTCTGCTACAGTACATGGTCACCATATACTATGAAAACTATTCAGAGGCAGCTGCTCAGCTACAGTACATGATCACCGTACACCATTGCAACTATAGAGAATAGCTGCTCAGCTACAGTACATGATCACCGTACACCATGGCAACTACAGATAGTAGCTGCTCTGCAACAGTACATGATCACCGTACACCATGGCAACTACAGATAGTAGCTGCTCAGCTACAGTACATGATCACCGTACACCATGGCAACTATAGATAGTAGCTGCTTTGCTACAGTACATGGTCACCGTACACCATGGCAACTACAGATAGTAGCTGCTCAGCTACAGTACATGATCACCGTACACCATGGCAACTATACAGAGAGTAGCTGCTCTGCTCCAGTACATGATCACCGTACACCATGGACACTACAAATAGTAGCTGCTCAGCTACAGTACATGACCACCGTACACCATGGCAACTATGCAGAGAGTAGCTGCTCCCCTACAGTACGTGGTCACTGTACACCATGGCAACTACAGATAGTAGCTGCTTTGCTACAGTACATGGTCACCGTACACCATGGCAACTACAGATAGTAGCTTCTCTGCTACAGTACATGATCACCGTACACCATGGCAACTACAGATAGAAGCTGCTCTGCTACAGTACATGATCACCGTACACCATGGCAACTACAGATAGTAGCTTCTCTGCTACAGTACATGATCACCGTATACCATGGCAACTACAGATAGAAGCTGCTCTGCTACAGTACATGATCACCGTACACCATGGCAACTACAGATAATAGCTGCTCTGCTACAGTACATGGTCACCATATACTATGACAACTATTCAGAGAGTAGCTGCTCTGCTACAGTACATGGTCACCGTACACCATGGCAACTACAGATAGTAGCTTCTCTGCTACAGTACGTGGTCATCGTTCACCATAGCAACTACAGATAGTAGCTTCTCTGCTACAGTACGTGGTCACCGTACACTATGGCAACTACAGATAGTAGCTGCTCTGCTACAGTACATGATCACCGTACACCATGGCAACTACAGATAGTAGCTGCTCTACTACAGTACATGATCACCGTACACCATGGCTAATATACAGAGAGTAGCTGCTCTGCTACAGTACATGATCACCGTACACCAAGGCAACTACAGATAGTAGCTGCTCTGCTACAGTACATGATCACCGTACACCATGGCAACTACAGATAGTAGCTGCTCTGCTACAGTACATGATCACCGTACACCATGGCAACAACAGATGGTAGCTGCTCTGCTACAGTTCATGATCACCATACACAATGGCAACTATAGATAGTAGCTGATCTGCTATAGTACATGGTCATCGTACACCATGGCAACTATAGATAGTAGCTGCTCTGCTACAGTACATGATCTCCGTATACCATGACAACTATACAGAGAGTAGCTGCTCTGCTACAGTACATGGCCACCTAACACCATAGCAACTACAGATAGTAGCTGCTCAGCTACAGTATATGGTCATCGTACACCATGACAACTACAGATAATAGATGCTCTGCTACATTACATGGCCACCGTACACAATGGGAACTACAGATAGTACCTTCTCTGGTACAGTACGTGGCCACCGTACTCCATGGCAACTACAGATAATAGTTACTCTGCTACAGTACATGGTCACCGTACACCATGGCAACTTAACAGATAATAGCTGCTCTGCTACAGTACATTATTACCGTATACCATGGTAACTACAGATAGTAGCTGCTCTGCTGCAGTGCATGGTCATAGTACACCATGGCAACTATACAGAGGGTAGCTGCTTTGCTACAGTACGTGGTCACTGTACACCATGACAACTACAGATAGAAGCTGCTCTTCTACAGTACGTGGTCACTGTTCACCATGACAACTATAAAGAGAGTAACTGCTCTGCTATAGTACATGGTCACCGTACACCATGACAACTATACAGAAAGTAGCTGCTCTGCTACAGTACATGGTCACAGTACACCATGGCAACTATACAGAGAGTAGCTGTTCTGCTACAATACGTGGTCACTGTACACCATGGCAACTACAGATAGAAGCTGCTCTTCTACAGTACATGGTCACCGTACACCATGACAACTATACAGAGAGTAGCTGCTCTGCTACAGTACGTAGTCACTGTACACCATGACAACTATACAGAGAGTAGCTGCTCTGCTACAGTACGTGGTCACTGTTCACCATGACAACTATAAAGAGAGTAACTGCTCTGCTATAGTACATGGTCACCGTACACCATGACAACTATACAGAAAGTAGCTGCTCTACTACAGTACATGGTCACAGTACACCATGGCAACTATACAGAGAGTAGCTGTTCTGCTACAATATGTGGT
>JAQJVL010007274.1:0-24760 GCA_035578905.1 Stictocephala bisonia | reverse complement strand
TTTTTCCATAACACTTCAATGATAAATAAAATAAAATATTTATTTTACTAACAAATTTTAAGAGATTTGTCAATATTTTAATTTAATCAAGGTTTTAATTTTATTTTAGTGGTAAAAAATAACAACCTCACATCAGTTAACTGTCTATAGTTATGCAAAATTAGTGCAAGTAAGCATATCTTAACATGTAATTTAGTGTTTTAGGTCTTTTCATGGAAATATTATATATGTATATTTGTTTTATATTATATGCACCAGACTAAAATTATTAGAAAATGTACATAGCAGAAAACATAACACTTTATTGTATTAAGTAGTACTGCATCCGGTCTTTGAAAATTTAAGGCATATGTCCATAACAGCAATTGTCAAATAATATATCTATAATAAATATCTATATAATAGATATATTTTAAATAATATATCTATTGAGATCATATTATTTAAAAGTATATGTTGTAAAGCTCTCATGTACATTTGTGGTCCCATGCTCTCATGTACATTTATGGTCATGCGTTATATTGTGACAAACACACAAAAAACACACAAAAGATCGCGGGCCATCTTCTTAAGGAAATAGTAAAAATCATGTAACCCAAAAAAGTCATAAAATAACAATTGCAATTAACTATATGTTCTCTTAATATGGTAAAATATTTTACCAACCGTCAGACCAATGTATCTTTATCAAAGTCAAAACTATTATGAGCAGTCGGAAAAGTTGTACTAATAAAACTGTATTGAGATTATATTGGTTACTGTTTTGTAGTTTTATTTATAATTTCACGTCAAATACTTAATAATGAACATACAAAATCCTGTAAATGGTAGTCAATAAGTAAGTTTTGAAAAAAGCGTCTATATTTACAGAGAGGTAATATTTATTAATAATTGTTAGAGGTGGTTATGACGTTTAAAATAAAAACTTGTATAGGTATTCAATTAATTAAATTTAATTTAAGCAATTCAGCCAAATATATTCTTCTTGATATGCACTATTTAAATCACTAGCTTTGAGTTATTTCAGGTATACATATTTAAGAAAAAATACCAAATAATTATATTATTCAATTCTGATATGTATGTGTATATATTATAAGGATTTCAAAGAGCAATACTTTCACTTTGATCTCGTTCTAAAACTTCCATCAATTACGCAATCTCCAGGCTATATTCTTCCTATAATAATACTACAGGGAGTTATTACACCATAACTTAACTTACCATATGGTGCTAAAGCCTTCTGTCGGCTTTGGCCTCTATGACAATCCTCCTCCAATCATCTCTATCCACAGCTCTCTGTCTCCACTCTTTTACTCCCATTGATGAAATATCAAATCCACTCCATCTTTCCGTCCAATATATGGTCATCTTTCTTTCTTGTGGTACCGTCTTCCCTCCCACTCTCTTCCGAATTAAGTTGTCAGGGTATTATTACTAATGTCCGAACCATCTGGACCGCTGTGCTCTGACAGACGTCTCTCAGACAACACTCTATAGGGTTGTCAAGTTCCACTGGATTCCGATGTCCATCTTGTAACTGTAGTTATATAGGGCCAACTATTATCCTTAGAGCACGCCTCTGGAAACACCTCAGGTTACGAGTTTCCTCTACTGCACCTTAACTACACATGAAAAAGAGTAAATGAGACTTTGTTAAACTAGTTTTAATATAGAACATACACTAAGGAGTAGTTATAACACCTTGATCATAGTACCTTAATATTCCGCCTTAATAATCATTACAATATTGCACTTATCATAATTTTAGACTTTGTTTTAATGTTTAGAAGGTGATAGTTCTGAAATGATTCAAACTACTGATAATATTATAGTTAAATCACACCAAAAGGCTAATTTTTAAATTTTGCGGCCATTTTATATATTTTATTATGATATGTTATGAAAGCCTTTACTTCGTTTGTGTTTGTAACGAATGTTTCAGATCTTATCACACTTATCTTTAAAGTTGTTAGGTATAATCAGCCTACAGCTAAGTATGAATTTATAATTTAAAGTTTCTTTGTTTCTCTTTTCTCTCTAATCAATATGAGTAAGAATCAAATTAAACAAATTAAAGTATAAAAGCTTTAATTTCAACAAAACATAACTCTCCTACAATTTCTTAGCAAACACAACAAAACTTAATTTTTTTAAAATATTAAACAATTTTATTAAAACATCCTGCAGTAATCGTACCTATATAAATAACAGAAAAGTTTTTACTAACTCATATAATAGTATTAGACGTTATTATAACTTACTTTTTGTGTGATCTATGATTAAAGGCTTGATTAACTTAACAAGAAAAATGAAAAGTGAATCTAATTGCCTATAATTAAATTATGACTTACTTTTGACCTGAAAATTACATGGGAAATTGGCTGCAGTAATTTATCAAGATTTGGGCGAGGTTTAAGTAGCTTTGAGGGTATTTAGGAGAATAAATTAAATGCTTTTGGCACCTGTAGTTGCTACTCCCTGTAAATCTTGTACAGTATTGCATTATATACAGTATAATTTTATATGATTTGGTTAATTGCTGCTAAGGTACTTAAACAAACATGCATTTAAAAATATTTGTAGGAAATTCCAACATTTATGTAAAAATGACAAATTTATTATTTGTGTTATTTGTGAATAGTTCACCTTGTTTCGTTTAGACTCTTAAATAAATTATTGTACATGAGGAATTATTAAATTTGTGTTTTGATAGAAAAATACCAACATTTTATATTTCAAACTAACAGTTAACCGTTAGCACAAACGTCACGAATGTAACGTATGTTAACAATTTATATTGACAGTAACTGGCCTATTTAATAATTTCCATAAGGATTTCCACTAATTTTTAATATAATATTACAGTTATCAAGGCCTAAAAATTATTCACAAATAAGAATGTAACAAAATTTATTATTTAGCGTAAAATTAGTATGTAGCAAATTAATTGATGAACTTGGTTTGAATGTAATTTTTAAATGTTATTTTTAACTAAAGTTTTTGGAAATATTTAAGTAAACAACTTTCAGGCAGTCGAAACATTACAGAGAGATATGATGTATTGAGTTTTCCTGTTTGTGATTCTTTGTATTGTGTGCAAATAACATGAGGTCCTTTGAAGGAGTTTGGTAACCTGAAATTACAAAAGTATCATTTGTAGTTTGTTGTATGTTCCGTTATACCCTCTTGAGTACAGTTTAAACTATTCTGTTACGGTTAAATGGTACTTCTAGTAATATGTTAGAAATATACTCTTTGTGATCTGTAGATAAAAAAAGGAGTACTTTGACGATCGCTCAAGGTCTCTAGATCTCTAGTTACTGTAGAGTTGTACAGAACACATGTCAATTTTATTATATTTCAATATTTTTTGCAACTATGGTTAAAATTAATCAAACATTCGTTCTCAGCTGGTATACAAATGAATAGTGCCTACATTGCTCACACTAAGCCGGTTGATCCGTTAATCACCACCACCCTCTAGCCAAAAACAGATGGTTAAGTGGTTCTAGTCCTGCTATATTGATCGTTATTTGTGACTTAGATCATTGTAATAATATATTAATTTTTATTGTATCAGGTGCCCCACAAGATCCACACTTAGGACCTTTCCAGTCCAATATATTCTTAAATGATATTACCTGATTATTGACGTACACATCTTAGTTTTGTAGATGATGTAAAGAATATTTGTTCTGTCTTCTCACTGCGTGACTGTTTCAGATTGCAGAATGTCCTCTCAAGGATTAACGTTTCGTGCATGTAAACTAACATGTACCCTAATGTAAAAAAATGTGATTCGAATTAATTTCATAGTTTTTCATCTACCTTGGAATATTGTAACCTGTACGTAGCACCACGATGGCCAATATTATTAAAACTTTTCTAGTAAATATATGACGTTGAAGTATTAAAAAATCATACAAGCCATTTTTATTTAATTCAAATCACTCAGATTATTATAATACTTGAAGATCGTCACTAACATAAGATTTGTGCATATGACTAGTATGTTTTGATCATTTTACGTATCTTGATACTCAGGCTGGTATTTGTTTGCAATGAAAATTGAAGTAAATAGCCGTTTATAAACATAAAAGTCATATCATACCAAAAAAGTACTCTCATTTAGACCAAACATTTGTTAATAAATCTTATTATTGTGCAATACAAGTGTAGGTTGTATCAATCATTAATTTACTAATTATTTGAATGATTTTATCATAATACATTTAAATTAATAAATTTAGTTGTAGCCGTTGCAATTGTAAATTAATTTCAAGGAAGTATAGGCTATTTATTTTTGTTAAATATTATAGATAGCCCTAAACAAATTGGAGTGTAAAACGTCTTATCATTTAAATAAATCCTCCAATATTGTTTTACTTCTCGTAATTTCCTGCAGAGGGTGCAAAAGCGTCATTTATATTCGACATTTATATTATTTTCTTAGATTTACTTTATCTGCTTTGTTCAAGCTTTAAAAGTACAAAAGTTCATGCTTTGGGTACTTATTATTCGCTGTTTAAAAACAATAGCTGGTAGTAAATTCTCGTTTCATTACTGTTCCAAATAAATTACAATATAAACTACATTTGCCCAAAATTGTAAGTTTTTAGTCATATAATATTTATTCACACTATCAATTGTATCTTAACTAACTTTCCTGCAAAGCCTTTATGTTTAATGGAGGAATAGGATCACTTTGTCCGTATTGCTTTCACAACTTACTAATGGGTTTCCAATACATTTTCAAATCGTTGACTTACTTAGCTCTCTTCCTAAATGAATACATGCAGAACTGTAGTTCTTAAGAATGCTGAGTTACCTTAAAATTATAAAAAAAAATTGGGTGTGCGTTGGACCACACGGTGGAAGTTATACTTCTTTGGCCATTCTCATACACCCACTCACGCACACAAACAGACAGGATATATAAATGAAATATAAGACATTTTTCAATATTATTCAATATATTTATCTTCAATATATTATACGTGACTTCATTATTATATTATACACCTATATTATCATTATCAGTAATTTCTTCGATTAAATTTCTTCGATTAACAATAGATTAATCGATAGTTCTTAAAAATTTGTTCTTACTTTTCAGCGTGATGCGGTTTCTCGACCAACATCCCATCCCAAAGTGTCTAACGGGCGCAAAGAAGTATAACTTCAAAAATAAAAATCATAAATACAATTTTGAAGCTAAATTAGAAATGCTACTCAGAACAAAGTAACACAATGACAGTTTTATCAATAATGTCGTCGGGGGTCTAATGTGGCGGAAGTTGTCTGGTTAGAACTGGAAGTTTTACTGAACCGGAAGTTTCATTAATATTATTATATTACTGACAGTATTATATTTTACGTTTTTGATTTAAATTAAAAAATATATTGTAGTACATTTTGCAATTCTCGACAAAATTTGCTTATAACATTCAATTTTGGGTTCATACTTTTAGCTTATTGTAGGTACTATCACATGAGAGTAAATTATTCAAAATATATATTCAAGTTTGTTGTACTCAATTTTAAATCTTAATATTAATTTTTAAGTTTTCTTGATTGAATGTGTGTCAGGAAAATGTGAAAATAATATTCATCTGTAATTGTTGAAATGAGATTTGTTGTAAGAATTTCTTCTAAACAGATATATTTTTTGTTTTAATTAGAATATTAATATTTGGTTTATTCGGATATCAAAAACTAAAAATACACTAGGTCTGTATTTTTACACTAAATAGATAATTTAAGAAAATATATATGTTAAGAGCATAAAACAAGTAAATTATTGTAATTGAATACGCACATTACGTAGAGTTATTGTCAAATGTAGTTGCAGTTTGTGGTCCGATGGACCTATTGCCTATTATGGTAACTACGTGCGTTTTAATTAGTACAAGGTCTAGGCTACAGTGTTTGTTGTTCTTAGCACACCTACCTAAATGTATTGGACGATCACAGTTATCAGTTTCCTTTACTCATATAACTAACAACTGAAATAACCCATTGTCCCATATCGATATATGAAGTAATTATAGGATGTTAACCTAGCTTAATAATGTTAGAACTATGTTACCTTGTAAGACATCTTTAAATATCAGGATTCCTCATTGCAGGAAACTTACTATGTAATTTAGTAATTATCTTTAAAAAAAAATATTATTTTATGACTCTAAAATTCTTATGTTAAAATACCGGTAAAGTAGGTTACAGTTTTCACAACACTTCCAGAGTTATTGCTAAATATAACTTACTGTTTTCTATCTATATCTCTCGTTCACACCCATACGCGTGGGTGGTATTGACTGACCCACCCACCCGCCCATACACGTGCAGTGATGTTGATGTTATGTGTTTGTGCAAGTACTGTACAATATTTATGTCTTATATGTGTGTAAAACATTTTCATTGTGTCCAATAAGATAACGTTTAAAGTGCCTGGAATGTTAAATTTAGATATTGTGATGGATATTTAATCGTAAAGCAAATATAACCTTGCTATTATGTTGAAAACATTATAAAAAATTCAACCATATGTTAAGTTTTACTTTTTATGACAGTAAAATTATTACAAGCTCGTACAGATATGTCACTGCTAAATTTCTTATGTTAAGGTACGATTGTATATACGAGTAAAATAAGTTTACTGGAACTAATAAAAAAATGAAAACCGTACAAAATGACATTGTTTCTTATAAAGATGTCAGTTTGGTCAGAACAGCGGAATTCTTCCGGTTTGACGGCTCAATAAACCGGAAACTACCACAAATAGCGTTGTTTTACTTGTGTATTGTGGGGTTTGTTTTTGATATATTTATTTTCCATCAATGCCATAGTACGTGTTTGGATGGGCGGGTGTATAGTAGGTTAATTTAATTTTTCTGTGGTGTTCTGTGATTTGAATTTATTTATTTTAATATGAAGTAAAGTTAGGACTGTAAATTCCTCTATAACACTTGACCCCAAAACCGTATGTAGGTTTCGTAAACATAACTTGAGGTAATTTGAAAAGAATATATATTTGAGGTATTCATATTGCCGTATTTTATGATTAAAATATAAACTAGAATTTAATAGTATGGAAATATTCCAAGTCATTATGCAGGCAAGACAATGTATATAGGCTATGTATATATATATATATATATATATATACGAGTGCAGTTGGCACAATTAATTAAGAATAAAGTTCATAAGGAGTCCCTCGTTAAACTGATAATGTATATATTTACTAATATTAATAATAAGAAAGTAACGGACAATTTGTTTTGTTGATTCATGGTATAAAAGGCAATTTGACTGTGTATGTGATATTATTTAAACGCTGAATTTTGAACCTTTTTATATTAATTGTTGTCATTGAATTTAAATTTACTTCGAAGTAATGCATTATGATATCTAAAACGTTATAAAGTATGACAAAAAAGGCAAGAGAAAAGGTTAACCTATAGCTTCATATGATAATAATGTTAGAGAAATATATAAAGTAATAAAGTATCACCATATACAAACTAAGATTATTTATGAAACTACTATTGGTTTTTTTAAATTTAAAATGTAATTTGAATATTTCTTAAATATAAATTGCTGTCTACTTAATTTTATAAGAAAAAATTTATTTTTCCTAAACAAAATTTTGAAAGTTCCATAGTAAGGAAGACATATATGCATATGTATATTGTTAGTTTGTTATATTATGAATCGGTACACTGTTAGTTGAATAGCCTTATAATGATGGTATGAGATCCAATGAAAATTAAAACACTGGAAGGATCCTGTAATTCCATATTTAACACGATTTTATGTCACCTGTATCAAAAGATTCCTTAAAAAGATTTTAACTATACGTTACCAAAGAGCAGTTAAGAAACAAATCTGCGTCGTCATATACATTGGATATATATGTATACCACTGTACGTGAATGGGTTGGTGGGTGTATCAATACTACTGTACGTGTATGTGTAGGTGGGTCAATACCACTACACGTGTATAGGTGGGTAGGTGGGTCAATAACAACAACATAACAGTTTTGGTTGTGGTTTGTTATATGGGTAACCATAAGACCTTTAAGCATATAAATCTTAGCGCTATGATAAGCGTACACGCGCACTCATACTGACCCGCGTAAGTACACAATTACACTACAAAAAATATGCATTAAAGAAAACTTTGCTAAGATGAAGAATTATATTTATGATTACTTCTAAATCATGTAAAAAGGTTTTTTTGACCTCCATAAACTATGTGAAACTAGGTACAATTTATGAAATAAATTGGCTGATTATTTATCAGTTTATAATTACTTGTTAAGTATATACTAGATCATATTAACGTGTACAATACCAATGACGTAGTGACCGGCTCGCCAGTCGTAAGCATGGCGTGCCTTGTCCAGCTGACCCAGTTAACACTTGCTGTACGCAGTGACCGGCTCACCAGTCGTAAGCATTGTGTGTCTTGTCCAGCTGACCCAGTTGACACTTGCTGTACGCAGTGACCGGTTCACCAGTCGTACGTGGCGTGTCTTGTCCAGCTGACCCAGTTGACACTTGCTGTACGCAGTGACCGGCTCACCAGTCGTAAGCATGGTGTGTCTTGTCCAGCTGACCCAGTTGACACTGGCTGGACGCAGTGACCAGTTCACCAGTCGTACGCATGGTGTGTCTTGTCCAGCTGACCCAGTTGACACTGGCTGGACGCAGTGACTAGTGCACCAGTCGTACGCATGGTGTGTCTTGTCCAGCTGACCCAGTTGACACTTGCTGTACGCAGTGAACGGTTCACCAGTCGTACACATGGTGTGTCGTGTCCAGCTGACCCAGTTGACACTTGCTGTACGCAGTGACCGGTTAACCAGTCGTACGTGGCGTGTCTTGTCCAGCTGACCCAGTTGACACTGGCTGGACGCAGTGACTAGTTTACCAGTCGTACGCATGGTGTGTCTTGTCCAGCTGACCCAGTTGACACTTGCTGTACGCAGTGACCCGTTCACCAGTCGTACGTGGCGTGTCTTGTCCAGCTGACCCAGTTGACACTGGCTGGACGCAGTGACTAGTTCACCAGTCGTACGCATGTTGTGTCTTGTCCAGCTGGCCCAGTTGACACTTGCTGTACGCAGTGACCGGTTCACCAGTCGTACGTGGCGTGTCTTGTCCAGCTGACCCAGTTGACACTGCTGACCGCAGTGACTAGTTCACCAGTCGTACGCATGGTGTGTCTTGTCCAGCTGACCCAGTTGACACTTGCTGTACGCAGTGACCGGTTCACCAGTCGTACGTGGCGTGTCTTGTTCAGTTGACACTGGCCTGACGCAGTGACCGGTTCACCAGTCGTAAGCATGGCGTGCCTTGCGCAGCTGATCCAGTTGACACTGGCTTGACGCAGTGACCGATTCACCAGTCGTACGCATGGCGTGTCTTGTCCAGCTGACCCAGTTGACACTTGCTGTACGCAGTGACCGGTTCACTAGTCGTACGTGGCGTGTCTTGTCCAGCTGACCCAGTTGACACTGCTGGACGCAGTGTACGGCTTAAAGGCGACCGTTTAGCAAACTGTCAAGCCACCAATGGTAAGAAGGCTGTTCTATACATACATCTATTAGTAGTGAAATAGGGAGAGAGCCAGACCCACTTTGACCTTTGGACTTTCAAGATGGCGGCGGTCACGTGACTTTTCCAAGATGGCGGCGCCCATTTCCCGCCAAATTTCCTAACCTCACTTTTCCTAACCTCAAATTTCCCGCCAAATTCCCAAATTCCCGCCAAATTTCCTAACCTCACTTTTCCTAACCTAAAATTTCCCTCAAATTCCCAAATTTCCCTCCAAATTCCCACATCATACTATATGAAATACACTGTTAACCTTGTTATACTATATAAAATTCATTGTTAACCTAACTTTTTCCGTGTTATACTATATAAAATTCAATGTTTACCTTGTTATACTATATAAAATACACTAACTTTTTTCGTGTTATACTATTCACTGTTAACCTAACTTTTTCCATGTTATACTATATAAAATTCACTTTTTTTGTCCAATATGACGTCTTTTCCATCCCGCGCCAACTCACACCCCGTGGGAAAATTCCCTCCCAAAATTCCCTCAGCCAAGATGGAGGTCTTTCCCTTGTTATACTATATAAAATACGCTATAATAAATGTAAAAAGATGACGACCGGATCCAAGATGGCGGTCTTTCCCTTCGGGTACTTCCGGCGACTGTTGGCTAACGCGTCGTCTGCTGGTCGGGCGCGCATGCGCGTTGTTACTCTAATCATATATACACTATAATAAATGCAATGTGGCTGACGTGATCGCAGCGCCCCTAGCGGCAACGTCGATCGGAGCGGACCTGGCGGCATCAGCTGTGCGCGGGTGACGCATGCGCATGGACTTGCTACTCTGTGGCAATATACACCATAACAAACGCAATATGACCACGCTTTATCACTGTTATCACTACACTTGACCTCTAGGGTTAACATGTGGTTGATATGCACGTGGAGCGTCCATGCTGTGCTGATTAATGTAACACTGACCTCAAAGGTCAACTGTTATCACATCCGCTTCCATTACCACACAGGATGACGTAATCAGAGTTTCATGTCTGAATCTACACAGGATTACGTAATCGGATTTTCATGTCTGAACAGGCGCGTGACCTAATTGCCCTCATCCATCCCTATATAAACGACCAACACAATCAATCTTTCTCACTTCTGCTCTTGCGCTCGTACTGATCAGACGTGTCTTCACTTTGCTCTTACTCGATATTAAATACAATTATTCTCATCATAAATACTATATTTTTTGTTCTCTGTACGGTATTTTGAATTTTAATCAATCTAATTACCAAAGATGGAATCCTTTGCCATTAATGATAACCTAGTCACCATTTCCCGTCAATTTGACACTTCCGACCCTGATCTCCTTAACGTACTTACTAGTCATAAAAATAAAATCATGGTTGAAATAAATAAACACCTAAACAGGCTCGGGGGAGTAAAATGGTACATCGCGGTTCAAATTAAATTCACAAAAATTGTTAACAACGAAGAAATCTCAACAACCCCTTTCTTTCACGGCAAAACTCGTCCTTTGCTACCTTCCGATTCTTTAGATGTACAATACTCTGAGGCCACAGACAAAATTTTAGAAAGCGTGGCTAAGTGGGTAAGTCAAGGTAGTGGGTGGGTAATAGAAAATGTTTTACGACTCAATCTGTTTATTGTTAAATTTCAACCCTTGTACGCCTCTTCTTTCATACCCACCCCGAAAAAAATTTCAAACCCTATGCATGGAATTATAAATATTAAAAATGACGATCAAAAATGTTTCCTATACTCTGTACTTGCCCAATTGTACCCCGATAAACATAGACGAGTAAGTTATTACAAAAAACTTGAATCTAAATTAAACATGTCTGGGATTAGCTATCCTGTCAAAATTACCGATTTAGATAAATTTGAAAAATTGAACCCTGCTATCTCTGTAAATGTCTTTGGTTTTGAAAAAGACGAAATTTACCCCCTAAGAATAACCAAAGAAAAATTTAGAGCTCACCACGTAAACTTGTTACTACTGACTACTGACACTACCTCCCACTACTGCCTAATCACTCACATGTCCCGACTTTTATCCCACTTGACTAAACACAACGGTGTTAGGTTCTACTGTGACTACTGCCTACACAGATTTTCTAACCAAGACTTACTTACTAACCACTTACCTTTGTGTTCACCACACGGTGCACAAAAGACCAGACTTCCTACTGATGACGAAAAATACATGTCATTTAAAAATTACACACTAACACATAAAGTTCCCTTCACTATTTATTGTGATTTTGAATCTTTTGTTGTACCTATCCCTACAGCACTCAATAATCCATCTACTTCACATACTACCAACACTGCCCATCACGTCCCCTCTGGCTTTTGTTACGTAATCATTGACAGTAATGGCAAACCAGTAAAACAACCTAAAGTCTATAGCGGCCCCGACGTTGTAGATACTTTTCTAAATTGTTTGATTGATGAGTCTAATGAGCTCTTACCAATTATTAAAAAGAATATTCCTATCAATATGTCTCCGCAAGACAAAATTATTTTCCAAAATGCTACCACCTGTCACCTTTGTCAAAAACCTTTACATGGAGACAAAGTGGCCAATCATAATCACCTAACGGGGCAGTTCTTGGGACCCGCCCACAATTCATGCAATCTAAATTATAAAGTTCCCGATCATATTCCTGTATTTTTCCATAACCTCAGAGGTTATGACTGCCACCACTTGATCCAAGGGTTAGGTAAATTCAAAAAAGAAAAACTGTCATGTATCGCTACAACCAGTGAGCGGTACATTTCAGTCACCCTTGAATCTTTACGATTTTTGGACTCACTACAATTCCTTAACGCTTCTTTGGACACACTCGTGTCCAACTTAGTTTCTGACGGGGCATCAAAATTCAAAATTTTAGGGCAGTGTATGACCAACACAGACTTACTACTACGAAAAGGCGTCTTTCCCTACACTTACATGACAAACGAATCAAAATTTAACGATACTGAACTGCCTCCCAAGGAGGCGTTCTACAACGACTTAACCAAAACACATATTTCAGACGACGACTACACACACGCACAGACTGTGTGGTCAACCTTTGGTATGACCACTATGAAACAATATCACGACCTTTACTTACTCACAGACGTACTATTACTTGCTGACGTATTTGAAAATTTTAGGACGACCAGTATGACTTACTACGGGATTGACCCGTGTAACGTCTACTCTGCCCCCGGACTAGCATGGAATTCCATGCTGAAAATGACAGACGTAAAACTCGAACTACTCACTGACATTGACCAGCACCTCTTTGTCGAGTCTGGGATCCGGGGCGGTGTCTCCATGATACCCAACCGGTACGCCCAGGCCAACAACCCTTACTTACCCAACTTTGACAACACAAAACCCACCAACTACCTCCTTTATCTTGATTGTAACAACCTCTATGGTACCAGTATGTCCGATAGACTCCCAGAGTCTGATTTCAAATGGATAGACCCCCGAAACATTGACATTTCAAAAGTACCTGACGACTCCGACACCGGTTACATTTTAGAAGTTGACTTACACTACCCTGACCACCTACATGACTTACATTCCGACTTTCCTCTGGCCCCAGAAAGAAAAATTGTGACATACGATATGCTTTCCCCCTACTGTAAGGACTTGCTTCATGAACTCGACTACAAACAACCCCAGTCTGAAAAACTACTGACTACTCTCTCTGACAAAACAAAATACGTTGTACACTACAAGACTCTAAAACTTTACTTACAACTTGGACTTGTACTGACCAAAATTCACAGAGCTCTAAGTTTTAAACAGTCTGCCTGGTTAGCCCAATTTATTAATTTTAATACAGAGAAAAGAAAATGTGCCAAAAATAACTTTGAAAAAGATTTTTTTAAATTAATGAATAATGCGACATATGGAAAGAGTTTGGAAAATGTAAGATCTAGGATAGACTTTAAACTTGTAAATAACGAAAAACAATTGGTCAAATGGACAGCTAGTCCCAGACTTAAAACATTTTTCGCATACAATAAAGATATCGCGGGATTGGCTTTGAAAAAACAAACAATTTTCCTAAACAGACCCATTTATGTTGGATTTACAGTATTAGAAATTTCAAAATCTATAATGTACAACTTTCACTACAACTGGGCAATTGCAAAGTATGGGAAAAACATAAAACTTTGTATGACTGACACAGACTCACTATTCTACAACGTATATACTCCCGACGTTTACACAGATATGAAAAACGAATTACACCTTTTTGACACGTCCGACTATCCACCTAGCCACCAATGTTACAGTGTAGAAAACAAAAAAGCGTTAGGAAAATTTAAAGACGAACTAAACTCAAATCCGGCTAGGGAAATAATTGGCTTGAGAGCGAAATGCTACTCCGTTCTAAATTCTAATCTAGAGGAAAAGAAGGTAGCCAAAGGCGTCCCCCGAGTCGCGATAAAAAAACACCTAAAACACGAAATGTACAAAAACTGTTTGCTTAATCATTTGACAAAAACAACATCCGCTCTAAACATCCGTAGTGAAAAACATAAAATTTACACACAACACATTTCAAAATTATCACTTTCCCCCTTTGACGATAAAAGATACATCTTGGAAAACGGCATAGATACTTTGGCCTACGGTCACCATTTAATTAACAAAAAACGAGCTTTAGAACACGACCATGATTACACAACTAAAAAACTAAAACTAAAATAAAAACATACCTTACAAAAGCAAACTCATCCTACTCCATCCTCTACATGACTGTCCACCACACCCTATCCCCACCACATCCATCCTTATCACGCTAATGGCATCGATCCCACTACATCGGAACTTTGAACAGATTTTTGTACATAACTTTCAATGTATATGCAAAGTCTACAGGATTTGACTCACCAAATAGGTGAAATATCAGCTACATAAAAAATGTAAATTAAAAGTATTCCTGTTTGAACATACATTATTTCTGTACCATAACTCTTGGTGTGAGATGAATTAAGTCCGGGTGCTGTGATCCGTTACGTACGTGACCATAGACCCATATGGTGACTGTGTGCCCTTTCCTACTGTAATGGTACGGTTAGTGGACCTGTATGAATGAAGGTGCTCCAGACCTGACCATGACAAGTGGAATATGGCTGTTAGACCTTATGATAAGGGTTAGATGGTGATTACATGAGGAGTGTGATTACGATCAACTCAGATTGAATGCCTCCGGAAGGGTTATGGGACATTGGGTCCTAGATGACAACGTCATCTAATGACGAATGTATGTTAAGTAAGGCTTTACAATTGGCAGGGAGGCAGTAAACTTTATTTATATTATTTTTATGGTCGACTGCCACCGTATAGAGCGAGGTTGGGGCTCTATACACCAAAAAAATCCAAATAAATTGTTAAACTTTACCTAAACCATTCCATTCTTCCACTATGAGTGTAAGAGAGCAGATAGCAAGGGAGCTACATGCTCCAGTTAGAAAAAAATTCCCTACTAGACCTGTAGAAGTTAAGGGAATACAAGACTTGTTCCAAGCTGACTTGGTCGAAATGATACCATACTCAAAGTTTAACAAGGGCTACAAGTACATTCTCACAGTAATTAACTGCTTTACCAAATACGCTTACGCAATTACCAGTCAAGGACAAGTCTGGACAGGAAATCGTTAAAGCCATAACACCCGTATTAAAGTCCAATAAAATGAAACATTTACAAACAGATGCGGGTAAAGAATTCTACAACGTAGGATTCACAAAGCTAATGAAAAAATATGGTATAAACCATTACTCGAGCTACAGTGATAAGAAGGCGTCCATAGTAGAGCGGTTCAACCGCAGTCTCAAAGCATTAATGTGGCGAAAGTTCACGGAGCAAGGTAAGTATCAATGGGTCAAGATACTACCTTCTTTGTTGGAAGAATACAACACAAGAAAACACAAAACTATTGGCATGGCTCCAAGTCATGTGAACAAAAGAAACGAAAACATAGTCGGAAAAAACATTAATAAAAATAGACAAAAATACAAGAAAGTGGATAAAAAGGTCCGTTTTAAAGTAGGCGACAAGGTGAGGATAAGTAAGTATAAAAAAGTCTTTGACAAAGGATACCTACCCAACTGGACTAACGAGATATTTACTGTGTACAAAGTCCAAACTACTATTCCTACAACCTACCTCCTCAAAGACCATACTGGTGACGTCATCAAAGGAAGTTTCTACGAAAAAGAGCTACAAAAATCCAAAACAGATGATGTATACCTGGTTGAAAAAGTACTTAGAAAAAAAGGAAACAAAGTATTAGTTAAATGGGTAGGATACGACGGTAAACACAATACATGGGTGAACAAGAAAGACTTGGTATAAATAAAGACTTCCCTTACACTTTCATTCATAACTCAACAATGCGTGTTATTGAACAGGACACAAAGCTACCTGTCGAAAACTTTGACATGTACACTATACACACAAGTAGTGATATTAAACACGGACCATTATTTCCATCCACTATAAGGTGCATAGTGGCTGGACCTAGTAATTGTGGTAAAACGAACGTTGTTTTCAACATGTTGTTCGATCCAAACGGATTAAGGTTCGAAAATGTTTACATTTTCTCAAAGTCCCTACATCAACCCAAGTATCAATTTTTAAAAAGTGTTTTACCCGAGGAAATTGGATACTTTATATTTGATGAAAATACTAAAGTCTTACCGCCTAAAGAAGCTAAAAATAACTCCATTATGATTTTTGACGACATTGCATGTGAAAAACACGATAATATACGCAACTACTTTACCATGGGTCGACATAATAACATTGATTCCTTTTATATAGGACAAACCTATAGTAGGATACCCAAACAGTTGGTGAGAGATAATACAAACTTGATTATTTTATTCAAACAGGACGAAACAAATCTCAAACATGTTTACAATGATCATGTAAATACGGACATGACTTTTGAAAAGTTTCGAGAAATGTGCGCTTTAGCTTGGAAAGATAAGTACAGTTTTTTCTGTATTAGTAAGGATTGTGAATTGGATAAAGGGAGATACAGAGTTAGCTTTGACAAGTTTCTAGTCTCGTAATATAAATACGACCTACTTTAATTTTCAACAACAGTTAGTGACAAGCCTCTGTGTGGTCCACAACTAGAACAAACTCTTTGTAACATGTCGCAAAACAGTAAACATCAAACTCTTACGAGAAGAATTATACAGCTGCAAGATGCTGTCCGCCGCAAGTATCGTGCTTTCAAGTTGGGTAACATGTATACCGAACAAACATTAGAAAAACAGTACAAACCAATTTTAACTGAACTTAGAAACAAAGCAGATATAAAAAATGAACCAAAGGAGGAGCCTATGGACCTCAGTGTGGACGAGCAGGATAATTTTAAGCCAGACTACATGTCTACACCTAAAGGACCGTCATTTATTCAAGATACACAAGTGTTTGAAACATCGTCTCCCCCTCCACCCTCAGTTAGTCAATTAATACAAAGTCCCTCAAAGTTTCACGAGGCGTCACAGTACGTTTTAGAGACATTTAACGCGCCCATAACACAAAAATACATGTTAAAACTTTTAAAAGACGAAGCCGGTGTTAAGAATAAAATGGACAACATATACGGACCACATATAGACGGTGATAAATTAATGGTGGGTAATCAACTGCTTACATTCGACAACGAAGGAAACATTCACTTGAACAATGTACAGTACAGAGGAACCGAAGGTCTTTACGAATTATTATTTAAAAGGCAACCTGATGAAAAGGTATACACACAAGATGATTTAGACGCTTATAAAGATGTAATGATAAAAACGAATGCGCATAGAAAAGGTTATTTACCTCATAATCACATTAACCGACCGACAAAGTCCATAAAATATAAAAACATAATTTCCGTATTATTCCCCAAACAAATGTACGGTAAAGGGCTAAAAGACTTTAGGTCACGTGACATTTCCTATTGGGACAATCCAAACGAATTATGTGATAGATTAAAAACTTATTATAGCTTCGACAGAGGCCGGAAATGCTAACCATAGGAACGAAATTCAAAACATAATCGAGGAATTAAAAGAAGCTAAAATTATATCAGGAGCTGGTAATAGCCGATACAAAGCATTAATCGCTTATGTGTAAACATGGATACTTATTTTGTGTATAAAAAGTATTTTCATACGTATATTTTCATCAGTTCGACTATGTCTGTAGACAAGTTTGGACGTGTTTTGCCCTCAGAGGGCAATGTAAGTGGTAAAGGACCGCAGGGTGAAGGTTTTAAACTAACACCTGAAGGAAACTATGATATTGAAAATAAACGAATGGTTAACGTCGGTGTGCCCGTGGCAGACAACGATGTTGTTACGAGAACATACCTTGAGGCTAACACAATGCCAAACTTACAAAACAGCTATTCTGCGCGTAACAAAAGAATAGAAAATTTAGCATCACCAAAGGAGCTCGGAGATGCCGTGAATTTAAAAACTATAGGTGAACAATGTGTACTGTACCAACAAAAAACAGTCAACGTAGGAGATAGGCTTATAACAAGGGTAAAAGACCCTACAGGTCCGAATCATGCGGCGACCAAACGTTACGTAGATGCTGCCGTTCCTGTTAAAACTAGTAGTTATTGGAGTTTTGAAAAGCGACGTTTAGTTTCTGTAGCTGACCCACATGATAATCAAGATGCTGTAACCAAGTCATATCTACTGGAAAACTGTCCAAAGAAACGCAAGGATGACTGGGACTTTGATAATATGGGAATTAAATCTGTTAGAGATGCGAAAGAAATGGACGAGGCTGTAAACCTAAAAGTGTTAACCGAAGCAAAATCGCATATTTTGGGAAATATTAGGTCAACAAAAAACAACTATAGGTTCAGTGCTGACATCACTTAAAGATACGGTTAGTGCACTGGAGGGGGCGGATTTATGAAAACAGCGCTAAATCTGAAAAACAACTTAGAAAATTCGGTCAGGTACTTTTTTCCCATATTCATGGTGCTAAAGGGCGGAGTACAGAAAACACTGACCGCCGATAACTACATAAACTGGACTGAAATTTTCGGTGAACAAGGTGAGGGGTAATATAAAGTGAAATATAGCTAAGTCCCTTCATTCTTCAACTAACCTTCGTAAGAGACACATATAATGAAGAAGAAATCGTCACGTCGTGGAAGAGGACTTGTATCTAGTGCACTCGAAGGAATTGGAAGTTTAGCTGGAACAGCCTTAAACAGGGGTATTGATCTACTACCAGTGGAACTTCACCTGCCAGGATACAGTTACTGTGGGGGTGGCACCAAGTTAAAGAAGAGATTAGCTCGTGGTGATCAGGGAATAAACGGTCTGGACGAAGCCTGCAAGGCCCACGACATAGCCTACTCACAGTATTCAGACACAGCGCGGAGAGCGCAAGCTGACAGAGACTTGGCCGAACGAGCTTGGCAAAGGTTTAAGGCATCAGATTCGTCTGTGGGTGAGAAAGCCGCAGCTTGGGTAGTTACAACAGCCATGAAGGCGAAAGCAAAGTTGGGTGGTTCTCATAAGAGAAAGAAGGGGTGAGGGGTTGTATCTAAGACCCTGGGTAGGTCGAGGTGTTAAGAATGCGCCTAAAAACAAAAAGAAATGCACTTGTAAGAAGAAAAAAAAAAACTTCAAATTAGTCTACGTTCCCGGACACACCCTATCAAACCACGAACTTGTTACCTACGCTAAAAAATTAAACATTCCACACTTTCGAGGTGTTTACATGAGGGACACACTTCCGAATAAACCTAGATTGAACGAAAGCGCAATTATTAATTTGGACAGTATACAGGGGGAAGGTACACATTGGGTTTGTTATAAAAAGCTAGGTAACGAGGTGTTGTACTATGACAGTTTTGGTAACTTGCGTCCTCCTATGGAATTGATTATGTATGTGGGTCCAAGTGTTAATATAAAGTATAACAATGAAAGACAACAGGATTTTGACTCAGTACTTTGCGGGCACTTGTGTTTAGAGTTCCTCGTTGATAATGTTTTGCCCTTAGTGGACAGAGTTCAACGCTAAGTTGTGACATATTTCCTTCGATCGATTTATCGACAGGTGATTGGGAAATTGGTTTGATCGATCTCACAACGTACAACTCAATACCGAATGTAGAAGAAAATGTGAACGACACATTCCACTACGGGGACACTGTAATGAAAATTCCGACTTGGCTCCTACGAGATTAGCGATTTAGAGAATTACATTAACAATAACATAAAAACTGGTGTAAAATTCAGTTTAAAACCAAACAATAGTACTTTGAAAGTCGAAATTAATTGTAGCGAGCCCATTCACTTTGAAACAGGAAACAGCCTGGCTACCTTGCTCGGTTTTAATAAAACTGTATACGAAGCAAATAAAACTCACATGTCTGAGAATGAAGTTAACATTAACTCAGTAAATGTCGTTCGAGTCACATGTAACGTGACAAGAGGCTCGTATCAGAACGGTCAGGAAAGCCATATAATACACGAATTTTATCCGTCAGTTCCACCTGGCTACAAAATAATTGAAACGCCTCATAACGTGATATATTTACCTGTGAGTGTGCAAGCTTTGAATTACATTACTTGTGAGCTGAGAGATCAACAAGGGAAGTTGATAAACTTTAGAAACGAAACAATTTCGTTACGCTTACACTTAAGACGAAGCAATGGGATTAGTATTTAGGGAAACAACTGTGCCAAAACAGGTCATTAGACCTAAAAAACTCCCGGTGTTAAATCGAGCAAAAAGAAAAACTTTTAAAGTCCTTAGGATTTAAATAAAAGTAAAAAAAAGTTGGAAAAAATTTAGGGGAAGGGAAATGAATACCCGGGGATGTTATTACAAGTTTTTGGGGTATCACACACACAAAACCGTACGCCTCTTCAACTTACAAAAAAAAAAAGGTTTAAATACGTATCGCCCTCAGTAAACCCGGGCATTTTTTTCTGCCCCGTTTGAAAGTTCTCGCATATTTCTGGTAAAATTACAGGGCCCAAAAAATTTTGGCGGTGTAGTCGCAGACGTAGGTCTTTATTTAAAAAACGCTATGGCCCTACTTTTTTTGAAGATATTAGATACGAAAAAATTTTGGTATAACAGTGGACCGTACTAAAAAATTTTGGGGGTTTTACAACTATTAAAAGTTTACTGTCCTTAGACGAATGAAACAAATGAAATTTGGGAAAAAGCTTGTTGGTTCGGTTCCCCGAGTCATCAAAAAAAAAAACTGAGTTTAATTTTGCCGTTCCATTAAAATTACTCTTTGGTTTCATGGAAGTTTTCAGGGGAAAAATTTTTTGTAAATATAAAAAAAGAATTGATTCTTTCTGCGGTCAGCCAACAAAAACGGATGTGTTTTTATCAGAGGATGCGTATCACACACTCTGGAAAATTTAAACCCACTTTTTTCTGGCGTGTTTCCACACCTTTACTGTTTTTCCCATAGTTACAAAGGGAAAAATTTTAAACTCGTCGAAAAAAAGACACACCGAAATTTATCTTCCTTTTTTGGTCGGGGGGAGTGTCACGAAAATCCCCCGCTCCCCCAAACAAAGAGGGCTAATTGGATGTTAAAAAAAAGTCACGCAGTTGAGAAACCCCGCTAGTGATACTAGCGTTTCAAACTGATAGGAAAAAATTAAAATAAAAAAGAACCCTGTCAGGTTTTGACCATTGTGATTTTATGGATTTTCAAATTATACCTCAATTCAAGTTTCTATCCCTTTCGACAATATCCGGGGGTGTTTTGGAGGGTTTTTTCTATGAAAAGTACGCCAAATTTCAGTCTTCATACTTTCGGTGTTTCCCTTTTACCCAAACAGGATTTGGATACTTTTAAATCGAAATGTCCAAAACTTTGTAATTGACTGCCCCAAGCAGAATGATTTAATCAAGTCGGACCTATCGATGTACGCATCCCAATTTTTGAATTTAAAAATAATGTACCGGACAAGACTACGCTTACTGTTTAAAAAATTCCGATGGGAATTTAATGTACAATCTTTTTAAAAAGTACGTAAAAACGGGTTTTGTAAAAAAAAGGGGGGGGGGGGGAAAAAGGGTAATTTTATAATAATCAAAATAAATTAAATTTTTTCAGTTGGGGAGGATGGAGCCGTCAAGACAAAACCCCCGTAGTCATGTCGGACACCCGGGTGTGGTGGAGTTTCATGGGTTTTTAAAACAAACGGAATAAAATTTATCGTTAAAAAATTTGTCGGGTTTTGGGGCCTTTTGTAAATGTAAAAATAGTTTTCAAGTCTCCTTTTCCTGAAAAGTAAATTGAATAGTGCTGCTCGGAAAGCTAAAAATTTTTGGTTTTCTTTGGATGGGTAGTGAGCGTAATTTTCCCCAAAATATTTGGGAGGGGGGATGTTTTACCTTTTTTTAAATTCAAACTAGTTCGTAGCTTATAAAACCTTTTTATATTTTTTTGTCTTTTCCCAAAAGGGGTTTGGGGAAAAAAAGTTAATTTTTTTCCCAAAAATTTTACGGGAATGTTCGGGGAAAAACCGGGCGAGTCTTGGAAAATTCCCCAAAATGTATACTTTTTTTCCTTGTTGGGATACCGCCCAAAATGCTAGTGATGGCAAGTGGCCTTTAGTAAGTGCTCAGTTTTACTACAAAAAGTTGCTTGCTTTTAAATGTGTTTTAATTTTACTGTAAAATTTTTTAACAATTGTTATATTCCCCTTTTCCATGCTTGTTTTTGGAATGTTTGGGGTCCTATGGTGGCCCAAAATCCATAGTCCAGGGCATGAACTGTCGAGGTTTAGGGCGGCCCAAAAATTTAATTTAAAAAAAGCCGCCTTTTTCTAAGGCAGCCGTTTTAAAACGCGGGAAGAACCCGAGGCCCGTCCTGAAACTTGGGGCTGGGCTAATCCCCGTAAGGGCCTTGAGTCGCCCGTCCGGGGCCCCCGTTTAAAGGGACGTGTATGATTTTAATGTTACACTCTATGGTGGCTTAAACTCTGTAAGTCCAGGGGGGGTGAGTAAGGGGAAAATTTTAGTAACAAGGGGAAAAAAAAAAGCCCTTTATAAGTTTGTACGTCACATTTAAAGGCTTTTTTCCAAGTAAAGTTGGGGGCCTTTGAATTATAGGGGGTCCAAAAAAAAAATTATAAAAAAACACACAAAAATAATACTGGGGGTTTGCAATTTTGTTATGGAGTGGTACCCCGTTTTGCTTGCGTTTGGGGTTTGGGGGAAAAATTTCATTAAAATAAGTGAGATTAGGGCCTCCCGGGGAAACTCACTATAATAAAAAAAGCGCCCAGATCCTACCTTTGGGTGGTGTGGAAAACTGGAAACAGAGCACCCCGTAGGACCCCGTAGTTACAAGTTTTGCCAAACCCGGTGCGAAATTTTCACAAAGTAGAATGCCATTTCGATGCGTCAACCCCCGCCAAACTGATGCCCCCAGGTTTCCCCTCCGTCGACGTTGCCGCTAAAGGGGGGCTGCGATCCGTCAAAACCCCATTTCATTTTATTTTAGTGTATTTATGGGTAGGGGTAACAAAGCGCATGGGGCCCCCCCCGACCAGCAGACGAGCGTTAGCCAACAGTTTTGCCGGAAGTACCCGAAAGGGGAAAGGGCCGCCATCTTGGATCCGGTCGTCATCTTTTTACATTTATTTAGCGTATTTTATATAGTATAAAAATGGGGAAAAAGATTTTCCCTATTGGACAAAAAAGTGAAAATTTTTTTTAGTATAACATGGTAACAGTGAATTTTTTTATTGTATAACACGGAAAAAAATTAGGTTAAGGGCTGTTTTTTATATTGTATAAAAAAGGTTAACAGTGAATTTTATTTTTAGTATGATGTGGGGGGAAAATTTGGGGGGGGGAAATTTGGGGGAAATTTTGGGGGAAAATGGGAAAAATTTTTGGGGAAAAAAATTTAAAGGGAATTTTGGGGGGGAAAACGGGGGAAATTTGGGGGGAAAAACGGGAATTTTGGGGAATTCCGGGAAAAAACGTTTGGGAAAAAATTTTGGGGAATTTTTGGGGGGAAAAAAATTTTAGGTTAGGAAAAGTGAGGTTAGGAAATTTGGCGGGGGAAAATTTTAGGTTAGGAAAAGTGAGGTTAGAAAAAATTTTGGGGGGAAATTTTGGGGGCCCCATCTTGGAAAAGTCAGGGGACCCGAAGATACCCCAAGTTGGGCGCCATCTTGGATCCGGGGGCGAAAAATACCCGAACGTGGTTATTTTGCCCCCCCGATCTTCTACTTTGGGCTAAAAATGGGTTAAAACCAGACCCCAAAAGGGTTCTTTTTATTTACAGGCTATAATCGAACTGTTATATTTCAACACTACTTTTCTTGGTTTTTTTTTTTGGTTGAGCTATTTATATTGAACATGTTTAAAATTTTTAAAGGTCCCAAAGTTGATATTTTTTAGTTTTTAAAATATAAATTACCCCCCGGAAAATGATTTTTTAAAAATTTGGGACATTTTTTTAACTGTGTAAAAAAATTTTAAAAAGCTTATTTTAGGGAAAAATTTATCATATGGTCCATTCAATAACCCAAAAGACACTAACTGTTATACGATTTCTTTAAATATTATGGGGGAATCCTTGAATATGAAGCCAAAAATTTTGGTTTTTTAGCGAAAAAAGCCTCAATAATTTAAAATTTATGGATTAGATACTACTAAAGGATTCCAAGTGGTCCTTTTGTAGGTGGTAGTCAGGGTTTTTGTTTTTCCCCCATAGAGGATATTGTCCAAAAAAAAATTTGTAAAAATTTAAACAAACTTAAAACTATTAAGTTCAGATTACTAGAAATTAAAGTGTGTCCTTTAGCAAAACCTTTCTGTTGGGCTATCAATAAATTGTACGTATTGAGAAACATTTGACTTTAAAAATTAACGGTTTAAAAAAAACTTTTTCAACTATATTTTATTACAATAAATCTTTTCCCCATTACCCAAAATTTACCCTTTAATCTGAAGTTGGCTTAGACAATAAATAAAAAAATTAAATATATTTTAATTATTTTGAATAAAAAAAAACTTTATTAAAATAAAAAAAATATAATATTATTAAGGGAAAAGTTTAAAAGTGTTTTACTGAGAAAAAAAATACCCTTAATTAAAGAACAAATGGGAATAATG
>JAQJVL010007273.1:0-24737 GCA_035578905.1 Stictocephala bisonia | reverse complement strand
A
The DNA here is from genome assembly GCA_035578905.1 of Stictocephala bisonia. Taxonomy (NCBI): domain Eukaryota; kingdom Metazoa; phylum Arthropoda; class Insecta; order Hemiptera; family Membracidae; genus Stictocephala; species Stictocephala bisonia. Next base: position 24,736 of record JAQJVL010007273.1, on the reverse strand, counting down.
TTTGATTTCGTAAGAACCTTTCCAATTAATTAACAGTTTAGTCATTTTATTGGATATTTTACATTCATTAATCAACCAACACTACCAATCAACTAATTATGAAGCATGAGGGTTGAGACAATGGCCCTTAATTTTTTAATGTCACCCTAAAACTCACAGTACTTCTAGCCAAACTGTAAACGTTGAACGTAATAAATCTAGCTTTGAAGGAAAGAATCCATATGTATTTCTTACCCTTCGACATGTATTTCATATCAATATGTTTAGTAAAAACGTTCTTAAATTATTTATATCCAATAAAATTTGTAATTATTATTATAATGCATTTTTCATTTATAAGAAACTATAAATTACTTTTTCACGTTTGAAATATTGTAACAAAAGATAAGTAAAAATGTCCCATAGTAAATTAGTTTCTTTATTCATACTTTTCTATATTCTCATTAATTTGTATATGCCTGGGGGTAGGCCTAGAAATGATAAAATTTACATAATATATTGTTTAAATGAAACCCTTGCCGTGCACACTACTAAAATGTTTTGTACTTTTAAACAAATTTAAAGTTAACACTTACTTTAGATGATTTATTGTTATAAAAGTAAATTCATCGATTACTTATTATGATACCAAAATCCTACTTATTTGTATGTATGTATTTTCCCGATCAGGGTATTAGAAATAGAAAAATGAAGCTCCGCGTTAATCATCCATTTATGTTGACTTGTTTTCAAGTTCTATGCCCCATTATGCATACAAAAAAAAGCGTCTTAAATATATTTATAAATCACAGTTATAGCGCAACACATCACCAGTCATATACATGACCAACTGGTCATAAACTGTCACCAAGAAGTCAACGGCCCTTCGCCGTTATCAGCTGATAGCGGTCATGTCTGATCATCAAAATATGTATAGTTTGTTGTGTATTATATAACCATGTTAATATGCTTTACACCTCCTTCAAACGTACGTGTTTGGCTTTTATTCTTTATTTATTAATATCTGTTTACCTAAGTTTCAGTTATGAGATAAAATAAAACATTTAGGCCTAAGATTTAGATTGGACTGTGTGTAGATAATTATATTTTAATTTTCAGTTTGCCCTAATTTAAATAAAAAAATCACCATAACATTAAAACTTAACTCACCATTGATATCAAGTGTAAATCAAATTAAATACGCGTCGTCGTTAAAAAAAATCATTGATGCCATGAAAAAAGAATCTCTTAGTTACTTTGGGCACATGGTGTACAGGACTAAAGACCGTTTATAAAATCCAAATAGCCTATATACTATTCACGCATGTACAAAATAAAGGAAAACAAGTTTTATCTACAGTGGTACTTTCATTTTCAAGTAAAAATTGAAAAAGAAAAGCGTTACCAACATTAAAAATATTAACAGACATGAGTTGAGATAACACCATTTCGGAAATCAGAATCTTTACTGTAATTAGATTCGAACATACATACAGTATGTCTTGAAAAGTATATTCATTGATGTATCAATATAGTAGCTTATTACAAGCCACGAGATAACTAAAAATCCATACCAGTAAATATGAATACTGAAGAATAAAATAATGAAGATAAGAGAAAGGGTAGTAAAATAAATAAACTATAAAAGGAGAAAAGTAAATGGTTAAAAAAATAAAACAAAAACTAAAAAAAATTCAAACAAAGATTTAAAATCCCTTATAAAGGACATAGCATGATCAAAATCAAAGATTCTAATAACACTTAGAAAAAATATAATGATGAATAACTGTTATAGAAGCAAAATAACATATTAAAAATAACACATTAAATCTATTTAAATACATAGTAAAATACTTTAAATATATAATAAAGGTCATAAGGAGAAACGATTCTGATAACATTTAGCCAAACTTAACAACAAATAAATATAATATCAAATAAAACATGAATTTTTTTACAAGAAATGGCATTAGGTTCAAAGTACGGCAATTGAGACGGTTTTTAAAAGGTTACAAACTCTCTTTCATCTTATAAAACTTCTCCAATTTATAAAAGACCAACCACGAACCTTTTTCAGGACTACGTTCAAAGGAGAACGTTTAATCTCTTTTAATTTTATTGAACAGAGTGAACCTAATTGTAAGTGACTTATTAGCAAGTTAAGACAGCCAACTACAATATTGATTAAATCATTACAATAAATAATTCTAACTAAATCATTTCTAATTATTTACAGCAGTATTTCCAATGACACACAAATAACTGCAAGCATTGTGTTTCTCTTTGGTAAAATTATTCATTTCTTATTAGTAAAATAATAAAAACAATTATGATTTGTTATCAATTAAACTTATGTAGCTTAATTATTTACAAAGTAGAGAAATAAAATATTTTTCTTTTCTTAACATTATTCAGTTATTACAAATATCAATTGCAATAAAAGATGTTTTATTTAACTCTCTAATTCACACGCGTTTTTAGCATATAATAATACGAATTCTAACTACTGTTGGCGCAGAAATTATTTTACTGTAAGCGAGTTTGAAAGTTGTTTAATAAGAAGCTTATGAACAATCCAATCGCACCATTGTTTTCATCGTTTAAATGTACGTTGCGACATATGAATTTTCAAAATTTGTTAGTTTTAATTTTAATTTTTTTTTTTGTTTGAAAAAAGTACCAGAGTTGAAACTAGTATTCACTGTGCATGAACTTAACTCTTTTTTACTCAAAACCCCGTTTATGTATCACATTTATATTTTAATACATGGTTGACAAACATATTTTATATAAGTTTAATAAATTTCAGAATTTTGACTTTACAAAAAAAATTGTTTATTAATTTCTTAAAACAGCGTTTTCTTGGCTTCTAGAGGTTTCAAAATTAATTACTTGGCCATGTTGTAATCGTTATGAAATGTACAGCTACGATAACACATTTTTATATGCGTAAGTAAATTGAGTTATTTTAAATTGATTTGCATATTAAAGTAGTGTATTGTAAAAGTACATTTCATAGGGATTACTACGTAGCCAAGTAATTAATTTTGAACCCTCTAGAAACCAAGAAAACTTTGAATCAGGAAATTAACTTTTTTCTGTAAAGTCGAAATTCTGAAATGTATAAAACTTGTAGAAAACATTCCTAAACCACGTATTAAAGTCAAATGTGATACTTTCAAGAGTGTTTGAGTAATACAATTATTTATGCACAGTGAAAACTAATAAAATTTAAGGAACTTTGTGTACCAACTAGGATATAATAATAACATTTGAAAGTGCATGTGTCACAACTAAACAACAAAAAAACCGGTGTGATTGTATTTCTCATGGGACACTTAGTTTCTTGCTTAACAACCTTCAAACTCGGATACACATAATTTCTCCACTGATAGTATGCTATCGGTTTATTTGAAAAAAAAAAAAATAATAATAATAATCCTTTAGATTGTTATTTATTTTTTTCTAAAATAACAAGAAAAAAGTAAATCAAATTTTAGCAGGTTTATACCATTACACGAACACAACTCCCAATTTTAATTCAAATGTCAAATTATACAGGACATTACAAACTTCAGTGCTAAGGCATTAAGGGAATGCGTACGTGAATTGTTAGTGGAAGTGAAGTCCGTTTTACTGCTCCTTCCAACACTTAGTTTTTCAGACGTATGCAAACACTGACGCCGCATTTCAATTCTCAAGGCATGTTAGTCGCTCAGTCCCAGCCTTTCCATTTGCAACGTAAGTCTGCTGTTGTTTTTATTTTACTGTATTTCTGTTTTTCGCAGATAATCAAGTTTATTAAATCAATAAGACTCATATACGTAGTATAATTACTGTCATTTATTGACCAATTTGTGTATGATACAAAACATAAAATGATTTCGCCTTTTCAAATCATTTATAAGCATCATTTATCAAAACATTTATAAAGTTAAAAGCTATAAAGTTTATATAGTTAAACATATATAAAGTTAAACATACATATTAGTTGAATTATAACAATTGCATTTAAAAAATTATTTTCTTGATGCGTGGATTTCTTAAAACGTCCATTAAGCTTAGCTGAAGAGATGAAAACGTACGACATTTCATCTGTGAATTTGGCAGATACAGTATATATTCTACAATAACAGCAAACAATGATAACATTAATGTTATTTTTAATTTAAATAACTATCATATTTTTGTTTGCTTATAATTGAAAGTTAATTTCGTTAATTTACAAGGTTCCCTCAACCAATATCTAATGTACAGTATTTCAAAAGATTGTTTATTTTGCCCAAAAATGTGTTACTTAATTTGTTTTATTCACGTTAATTGAATTAGACAACTGATTCTATACACACACTGATCGATTTATCATCAAACTAGCTGACCCGGCGAACTTCGTACCACCTAACAATGAATCTGATAATGTGTTTATGTTAACATTTTGTGATGTAATAGCTTATGATGAAATTATTTTCAAGCACGTTTACATTATTAAATAATAATACATTAATATAGGCTACAATATAATTTAAATAACTCACAGTTATTAAATATAGTATTTATAAAAAAAATAAACAAACATACATCATTCAATATAGTCAATAAAGTTAATTTATTTATCAGTTGTGTTAGCATTATTCTTTAATGTGAAGCCTTTTTGGACATTAAGACCTTCATGGTTAAACTTTTAATTGTGAAGCACTTTGTGATAAACGACATTTTTAGTTTTTTTCTGAGGCGCAAGTACAAACAAATCGGATGGTTTGCCGACTCGTGAACATGCCACGTATAGTTGGCCGTGTGAAAAACACGCATTTTCTAGGTTCAATCCACAAACACTCAAAGATTGACCTTGTGCCTTATTTATGGTCATAGCAAAATGCAAGACGAATTGGAAATTGTATTCTTTTAAATTCAAAGGGCATATCTGTAGGGATCATAGGAATCCTTGGAATTAGAACTTCCTCGCCTTTGTACTTTCCTTTTAGTATCTTTCCGTGAATTACATTGGTCATTAATTTTGTTATTACTAAACGTGTCCCATTGCATAGTCTCGGTTGGTTTAGATTTCTTAGTAAAATGACGACTGAGCCAACTTTCAATTGTAAGTTGTGTGGCGGTAAACCGGACACGTCCAAGGAATTTAGAAATTCGGTTGGATAATTTGTGGCCTCGTCTTCATTCGTTACACAGTCAATTGATTTAAATGAATGGATATTTCCAACAATTTGATTCTGTATAATGATTTTTAGAGTGTCTACATCAGTGTTTTTAGCTGCCAAAATTACTCGCTCGCTCAACCAATCGTTAATTTTGTGGTTAACTATAATGTTTGGAAAAACTTTGGCTATGAGTTCGTCTTTTGAGGATACAAAATTACAAAAATTTGCAGGAAATGAAATTAATCCACTTGATGTGTCGACAGGTACTTGGCCATTGCCTATAGTAAGCAATTGATTTGAAAAGTCTTCAGCTGATGGATCGTTTAGCAATTCTACTCTCATATTTGATGTTAATTTTAGTTTTATTACGTATCGCCAAAGATTTGATGATTTGAGGCAGGCATTTATCTCATCAGCAGGTGTTGATCTTGGAATTACTGGCAGTGTTTGCCGGAAATCACCAGAAAGTAATATCAGTGCACCTCCAAAACATCTTGTGTTATTGCGCAAATCTTTAAGTGTTCTATCGTGCTTCTAATGAACGTTTGTGCGCCATTGTGCATTCGTCCCAAATAATGATTTTTGATTCTAATAACACTTTGGCCATTTCAGAGTTTTTTTGCAATATTACATGTGGGTTGTTCATTAGTTTACTAAAAAACAAATGGAATAGAAACCTATTTGATATCTCTCATTTGTTATGCATAGATTTGTTTTTAAAAATTAGGTTATCATTACAACAGCTGTTTCCTTAATTTAATTTAATCAAGAAATGACAAACATGGCATGGTAAACAAAATAAAACATTCTTCAATAAGATTAACATGTAAACTGCAAAGGGCCATAGAACGCTTCCCTTAAGGCTTTTTGAAACGGAAACAGGCTATTATGTTATTCTAGTACCTAAGGAATATCCCTGTAAATTTTCATGCCAATTGGTTCAGTAGTTTTCTAGTTATAAACGCTGTAACTAACACAACTTTCTTTTATGTATATAGATGCTACATTTTGTGTGTCTAATTATCAGTTGTTTTTAGTTTCAGTTGAGGAGCACTCTATAGCTCAGAAATTACGTGTAGGCTAGTTTTAAGGTGGTAACTAAGAGGCATATGAAAAATCCAATCACACCATTGTTTTTCCTCGTTTAATTTGCGTTATGGAATTTGCATTTTAAAAATGTTATTTTAATGCTTAATAAATGTTATCCTGGTTGGAACCGGAACAAATAAAGTACCGGAATTTTAACTAGTTTTCACTGCGCATCAATTTTACACTTTTATTACTGAAAGACGCGTTAATGTATTGCATTTATATTTTAATACGTGGTTGACAGAAATGTTTCTATAAGTTTGGTAAATTTTAGAATTTTAACTTTTCATGAAAAAAAACCTTATCAATTTCTTCGTAGAATTAATTACTTAGTTACGTTGTAATCCTCATGCAATTCATAGGTACGAAACGTTACTTTTATGAGTGTAAGTAATGCAGTGATTTTATATTAATTTGAATAAGTTTAAATATATCAACTTAAAGTGATTTTAAATTGATTTAAATACATTTAAAATTACTTCATTCACTTTCGTACATAAAAGTAATGTATCGTAACTACAAACGCCAGAAGGATTACAAAGTGACCAATTAAATAATTTTAAGACTTCTGCAAGCCATAAAAACATTGTTCCAAATAATTGATAAAAACTTATTTCTTGAGAATTAAAAATTCTGAAATTTATGATAAAAATCGTACAAAACATTCATATCAATCAAATATTAAAATATACATGCTAAAAACCAACGGGTGTTTTAGTAATAAAAGAGTAAAGTTGATGCACAGTGAAAATTAGTTAAAGTTCCTGTAGGCCTACTTTTTTAGTTAAAACAGAGATAAAAATTATTAAAACATAATATTTTAAAATTCACATATCATAACGTACACTTAAATGAGGAAAACGATAGCGTGATTGAATGTTTCATATGCCTCTTAGTTTCTTAGTAAATGACCTTCAAACTCGGGTACACGTAGTTTCTGCGCAGACTGTAGTAGTCTTATGTAAACGTTACGCAGTTTGAACGCGCAGTATACAGTATACCTCACACACTAATCAAATTGATATGTTTATAATATAACCAAATATAAGTCTTTAAGCTCACTACGGTATAGTATAACAATATAACTTAAAGTCCATAAAACGTGGAAGGGTTCATATATTTGTTTTTACCTAAGAGAATGAATGGGCAACATTTAATTTTGAATCTATTCGGTTAAATTTAATTTGTTTCTATAATGACGATCCGATAGTAAAAGGTTGTCAGAAATGCAACAAAAAGTTTTTTTCAAAAGGTTAAAATCAATAATTTTTAAGTTGATATTTTGAGTAATGTAAGAAAATAGTCCTGTTGGTATTTAAAACTTCTATTAGGCCTATTGCACAACGGCGCAACGGAAACATATGTCTAAAACGTAATTGCAAGGCCATTGGTAAATGTCGGTGGCCTATTAAGTGATTTCTCTCTATACAAACACAAAAATACACAGCGAGGCCACAGGACGGGATAAGCAAATAAGCAAAGTAAATTTACCGAGTAAATTTGCCCAGTTGCGAGACCGAGCTGAGGACGTTCTATCTAACCTCTCCGCCCAGGTCACTGCCTTACCAATTATATCGCTTCTGTCAAAGTACTGTATAGTTAAGAGTCTGCAGAGTCTGTCGGAAGCTGTAGGAAATTTTGGTTTTAATCAGAATTTTGTTATTTTTGAACCGGACATACGACCACGCGTATCCAAATTAAAGAGTTATTTCTAAACCGGTTTTTTTCAAACAAATTGTATTTGATCGAAAATTGAATTGCGTGTGGGAATTGCTTTGAAAATTCCTAATTAGTTTTATAGAAAAAATATAGAAAATATTTAGTTTGAAGTTTTTATTTTCACTTATTTTTCAAAACTATGCCTATGTATTTCAAATACCAAAAGTAAACTTAATGGGCAATATTATAACGTTTAAAATGACACCTCATACAAAACGTTTAGTCAATAAATAACGAACAAATATGGATTCACAAATAACATTGTTCTTATGGGACCAAAACCAACATGGCTGAAGGACTAATTTATAAGTTTAAACACAGAGATAAACTCACAGTAGGAAAGAAAAAGGAGAGGGGGACGACAAATTTTCTCTGTGGATAACGGAACATTTAGGAAGTATAAACCATTAATGGAAGAGTTGTATGAAAATGTCGTCCTGACGTCGAACAACTGGTTTTACACATGTATATGGATGTACATTACTCCGATAACAAGTACTTAACTAATATAATTAGTATTGAAAAATATAAAGAAAAACTTAATTTATGTATTTGTTTATACTTAATACTGTATACAATAACTTTCTGCCGTGCCGCTACGTCGCCAATTTTGACAAACATGCAATGATCACTTACACGGCTCTCATAGCCTAATCTAATTTTGACATAAACTTTTTAATGTATCTCTTTTTCTAAATTTCTTCTTTTTTGTTAACAAAATTAATCTGGTACATTTTTTATATACGAATTTTCCAAGAAAAACTGAGAAAATCTATACTACAAACAGATGTTCTATTAACTTATTACTCAGTTTAAACTCAGCTTTTATACATTATTGACGGTTCAACATGTTTAGCCTTGATTTTATAGAAAGGACGGTGAAAAATAGTTACTTAGGAATACGTAAAACACCAATCAATCATCACCCTACTATAAGTTAGGATATCAAAAATTATCCGGAGTTAAATGAGAGGTAAAATAATAATACTTTCTATCGGAATAATATAAAATATAAGACGTTCCGTAGGAGACATTGCATCGTCTACCACATTAATGTTAAAATGGATGCAATATCGTGGTACTCCAATGATAGAGTTTATGATGATTAAGAAATCAACCAATATCCTCATTGAAAGGTTTAGTTGGACCCCAATAACATTATTTATGATGCCAAATTCCGGCGTATAATTATGGTAAAGACAATAAACGTCTGACAAACGTCTTATTCCTGTAAAACTGGATACATGATCATAAAACTACAGTTACGAAACACAAAATATTGATCCTTATAACTTACCTATTCGTCTTTTACCACAGGGTAGCAAACTGCTTTTTTGATAGTGTTTTTACGTTGACAAATGGTAAAAAAGGTTAAATTGGTGTACTTTCAGATGATTAAACTCCAATTGCCTATGTTACTATGTATCATGCGTTAAAGTAAACTACTTTGGCAAAAAACAACCCAGCAGGTAAAATCCTTAATTACCAGCCAGTGCATTCTCGTCAGGGTGGACAAGCAGCCCGAATCGTTGAACTATCAAAAATTATATTACCTGTTTTGTAGGCTGCCATGCAGTTCCCCCGGCGGTCGAAGGGACTAATTAGGGTCGATAATCCTCTGTCCCAAAAATGTCTGCAGTTCCCCCGGTGGTCACTCCGGCGCACTCCGCTTGAACACGCATCACACCTGACTCATATTTAACCTTTATATAGGTACCTTTCTTCCGACGGTTATCAAGTTGTAATGACCTAACCTAACCTAACCTAACCTAACCTCCACTTCTGTCCTTGTTTAGTTAGGTCACTTTTATAAAATTTAAACCCCTCATGCACAAATAATACCCGACCTTTTTCACTTAACATGTTCCGAACACTACAAGATGCCGTTTCATTCATATTCACTCAACACTGTGATCACTTCGAAAGCAGATACAACAATGAGGATCTACACCGGTGTCAACAGCGATGAGTCATACCTACCTGGACATGTGTGGAGAGAGCATTGCCCTCTCACCCCGGTGATTTTGGGAAAACCCCAATAGGACAGGAGGCAGGGCTGAAAGTGACCGCCGGGGGAATTGCAGTACACCCTAGAAGGGGCTCCGGGGGAACTGCAGGTACCCTCCGGGGGCTTACCCTGACCGCCGGGGGAACTGCAGAACGCCCGTTTTGTAGAGGTGTCTTCCGTTGAGCGGCCACATTCTAATAAACAAGGTTGGGGGGGGGGGGAGTTTACAGGTGTGAACCGAGTTTGTTGAATGGCAAGGTTTTCTAGTTTGTGGTTATACGCATAATATAAGTTGATTACTTCAATACTTTTATCAATATCAATATACATTGTTTAAGAATACTGAATGTATTCATAACGAAATATTTGATAAAGTTTGGACGAATTTTTAAGTACTAACAAAAGTGTTGTGCAGAGCAGTTAGTCTATTTTTAATTGTTTTAATCCTTACAAAAGTGCTGAGGCTTTATTATTAAACAATGTATATTGCTATTGATACAAGTATTTGTGTAATCAACTTATATTATTCGTATAACCACAAACTAGAAAACCTTGCAGCTCGACGATTTCGGCTCACACCTGTAAACTCTCTCCCCCCCCCCCCGAACCTTGTTTATTAGAATGTGGCCGCTCGACGAACTGTCCGCTCAACGGACACGTTCTTTGCAGATGGACAGAATGTCCGACCCTCGCAGTTTGACGAGTGATAAGTACCCCAACCAATTTATCTGGACAGATTGTCCGGGAATCATGAGAGGTAACCTGTAAATCGCGCCCCATGCGTCGTCACGTCAACCCACGTCAACGTCAATTAGCACAATATTAACCCTTCGCACTTTATCCATTCATAGGTTAGGTTAGGTTAGGTTAAAAGACTAAAGAGAAAGCTACCAGGGATAAACCGGGAGGTGGGCCATTCCCGGTCATTCCCTTATGAAACGGCTGTCAAGTGACGCTCGCGGCCCGTGACTCAGAGGTTCAGGTAGACAGGGCGTGATTTACCCAGGTTTTTGATGGGGTGCGATTTACACAGGGCGTGATTTTCATGCATTCTCATGAGACACTATACTTATAAAGAACAGAGAGAAGTTGTTAGGTGTTAAAAGAGTAAATAAAGCATGTCATAGGGAGTAAATACATAAGTGAGCGCCTGTCCAGATAGTAACATTTTTGTTGTCTGCACTTACAAAAAAAAGCATTATATACTTGGGGACAAAGTGTTTGGGAGATTGTAGGCAATAGGTTCCATACGCGGTCTTCTTAATACCAACACAGCGTCTGTTCAATAATGGCCATAGACATGGACACTACTAGAGAAGTCTGGGGTGTCCATGTTGGATGGTAGTCAAGTTCAGATGTTGTGTAGAGGAAAGAACTGAGTGTAAGACTTGTCAGTTAGCTGAAAATCAGACCAACACTATGTGGTTCGGATTCCACATAAAGCTGTAGGTCCTATAGTTGGCTATTGGGCTTTTAGTAAATAGTCCTTTCTGAGCTAAGTCGAACTAAGATAATAACAATGACTACACTCGTCAATCTTCACTCATCACACTCATTTACCCTTCATATTGGTCCATATCTCTAAGATCGGCATCTTAGAAATGAATAATGAATAGTGGTACGTTGGGGATGCAAGGTGAAAATCCATAAAATAAAAAACGCACAGGATTTGTTCTGTATTAAATACGTTCATCTTATTTAAATAACTGAAACAATTAAATCTTATCACTAACTTACAAATAATAAAATATCATCAAATTACTATCAGCTAAAAACGCTGATATTGTATAAATTAGTATTTTCATTAGAAGTTTATTCCCAGCCCAATGTTATACATGTACATTGACTACGAAAATTTCTTAAATTAAAAATTGTATAGATTAAAATATGATTTTATTAAACATAAGCAGTTGTCTACTATAGGTATCTAAATATTGAACTATTCCAATTATAACAACCTAGCAATTTAGAATAGAATCTGTTGATTTGTTGTATTGCTATTTTTTCCAGATTTTTTTTGTTTTTTCAGGAATGTTTTTTTAGATCCAAATTTGGTATTCTGCACTAAAAGACATAATTAATAGAACTATTTTCAACCAAATTTCAAGAAAATGGAGATTTTTTGTATCGTATCAGATCATAAGATAAATTAATTCTTAATCACAGCACTAATAAAGTGTTATGTTGTGGTTGTAATTTTTATCTATAATTTTTAAAGCATCTATTCTTAATAATTTATTGTTCGTCCAAATTAAACCACTACTTGCAAGTGTTTTCAGTGAAAGACGAACAGTATTAAATTTAAAATGTTTTAAAATTATTTAAATCAAAATTTGTTAATCAGTGAAAAAATTACGCCTCTGTTTTATTGGGGCACTGTTGTTTTAACAAAACACTGATTTATTGAATGTTTCTTTTATTTGCTACTTTCAAAAATTAAGAAATTAAATAGTATTTCAATTAGCTTTGTTTGTGTTTGGGAGCACTGTATATTTGTTGTGTTACAGTTTTGTAAAGTGACACATCTAATGTCATTTTGTATAAGTTCTTTGATAATTAGTTAACATTTATGTATTTTCTATGAATACTCCTTTATTGCCTTATAAAGGAGTATTCATACACGTACAGTGGTATTGACCCACCCGCCCATCCATACATGTACAGTGGTATTGAACCACCCGCCCACCCATATACGTACAGTGGTATTGACCCACCCGCCCACCCATATATGTACAGTGGTATTTGTATAGCATAGATATATAATATATATGCGATGTATGTATGTTTAAGGTTACTGGATGTCATGGCAGTGTTGGAGACAGTTCTGACGCACCCCTTCCTTCTAGCTTTAGCCGCTCTCTGGTGCTCTCTCTGGGTGTACTGTTACGTCACTTGTGGATACTGTAAGAGTAAAGCTAGGCTTGATGGCAAGACTGTCATAATCACAGGATGTACTTCAGGTAAGACAACATATCTGGCTTTAGCCTCCCTCCGGTGCTCTCTCTGGGTGTACTGTTACGTCACTCGTGGATAGTGTAAGAGCAAAGCTAGGCTTGACGGCAAGACTTTCATAATCACAGGATGTACTTCAGGTAAGACAACATTTCTGGCTTTAGCCTCCCTCCGGTGCTCTCTCTGGGTGTACTGTTACGTCACTCGTGGATAGTGTAAGAGCAAAGCTAGGATTGAAGGCAAGACTTTCATAATCACAGGATGTACTTCAGGTAAGGCAACATTTCTGGCTTTAGCCTCCCTCCGGTGCTCTCTCTGGGTGTACTGTTACGTCACTCGTGGATACTGTAAGAGCAAAGCTAGGCTTGACGGCAAGACTTTTATGCTGAAAGTAATTGACAGAAATAATGCTGAAAATCTTATATTTAACATATTACCTAGCTGTTTTATGAGGTCACTAACGAGATTAATATCATAACAGAAATAATATTTGATAGCCCTGACGTAAAATTGCTGGTATTTTCTTTTAGAGACAAATATTTTGGCTTAATAATCACATGATATGGCTTAATAATGATTTTTAATAAGTTTAATGAGCTATTTGCTTAGAAAATTGGACTGATATATATTGAGAGTTAAAACAATAATGATGTGTAACATGTTGGGATTTTTAAACATGCATTTTTTTAATATTATGAATAGGGGTCTTCAATAATAAACATATTATTTTAAGAAAGCATACTTTAATGCTGCAATTTTACGATCTCAAATAGTTTTGAATAGTTTTACGGTGGACTTGAATTGCTTCAAACATAACATATTGTTTAAGTTCACTATATTATGTACGTTTTTGTTCTTTTTAATTACTTTATTATTTTTAATTATAATGATGGGTAAGAGCATATCATCAAGCCTTGAGCTATCTGTGAGTAAGGAAACAAATATATTGATTGCAATGACAGTTCACTGAAATAATGGGGAAGAGCTTATCATCAAGATATGAACTTTCTATGAGTAAGGAGGCAAATATGTTACGATGACCATTTTTACTGCTGTTTCATCTTTTATGCATGCAAATTGGTCTTGTAAAATACACAAACTGCAATGTTTTTGTAACGTTAAATATACAATTTGAATTGAATTTATATAATATTACAAATGGGGCATGTGTAATTTACAAAATAACTTATATACTATCACCTAAATGAAATTACTGTTAGCCATTTTAATTGGTTGGATATTCATAGCTTTATGCTTTATAGGCAATAGATTAAGTTTATGAAGAAAAACTGACCAAGAAATGTGATTGTTTGACATAGGTAATCTTCATTTTTGACAGTAACAAAAAATACACATCTTCCGATTTAAATATAAAATTGCAAGTTTGGTTCAGACATGTATATTTTTATTATAAAACCTAATATCTCTACTACTTATTATATTGTTTTAAAAACTAACATCTTAAATCACCATTAACTGATTAAAACTCTGCAAATAATGTGTTTTTAACTACTTAAATGAAACAGGCCACTGTTAGTTTCAAAATGCAATACGTTTAGTTTAGAACTTTTAGTTTAGTTTGAGTAAATTTAATACCAACTCAATTTATACGGTTTATAAAAAATTTTAGTTCATTTAATTTTGTGTTTCATCACATAAATTATAAATTTTTATTTTAGTTATAAATATATTTAGTTTATGTTTTATTTAAATAAAATTTTCATGAATCACACATCTATCTTTCAATGTTCTAATCTTAAGATTTTTTACAAAGTTTTAAATATGAGCCTTGTAAAATTAGTACTAAAAATTAGTTTTTTTTATCTTCAAACTATAACTAAAAAATGTGTATAGCTAAAATAAAACTTGAAATTTGTGTGGTAATACGCTTAATTAACAGTGCTAAAAATTTGTATATTATTTGTATACATAGCGTTAATTTTAGATTTATACCAGAAGTTCAAACTCGAGTACATTGCATTTTGAAACCATTATTAGTATAGAAGTTACTGTAACGTTATTGTTAAAGTTATTGTAAAGATTACTTTTTTATTGTGCAGGTATTGGAGAAGCAACAGCAATGGACCTTGCCAAAAGAGGTGCCAGACTAATAATGGCATGTAGAAATTTACAGAAGGCAAATGAAGTGAGAAGTAAGCATCACCATTATTAAGTTATTATTATTACGTAATACGAATAGTTTGTAAATAAATATTTTCATCCTCTATTGATTATTAGTGTTCATAGTCATCTCTGAGCATTTGTTCTACCAAAAACAGTGTGACTATCTAACTACACCCTGTGGACTCCTAACACACAACCGAGAGGCTGTGACGTCACTGGTGTAAGCTGTCACTGATTTCTGTTTCACGATAAAACTTATTTTATCTGTCAATAAAATATGGTTTAGTTCATCATATCAGCTACAGTTCATAAAATCATTCCTCTAACTAACTATATGAACAACCTCATCCTGACTCTTCCACTGAACTCACTAATATACTGTATGTCCCTAAACTATCCTACTAAGGATTTGGTTCATTCAGCCAAAATATGAAATTTAGATCCTAAAACCCTTCATTCACCAGCTAGCCACCATCATTTTTAATTTTTCGTTAATCACAATCTACCTTAAAAACAGTTCAACTGAAAAACATCAATTTCCCAGATAGACTGTCATTGTTTTACTATAAACATAATCAAAATGAAAAACTGAATACAGTTGTTATTATTAAAACGGCGGTCAATTTAAATATTAAATGAATGATAACTCACAAAACAGCAGTTTATAAAGTTATTACAAGTGTAATGTTTTATTTTAAATTTCATTACAAATCCAACCAACATCAACTCAGTTAAAAAATCGGATGAAAAATAAGTGTAAGATATAAGTGTAATCAATCAGCGAGCGGATAACTTGTAGATCGAGATATGCACATTATTAAGATAATGAAAATTCTATTAACAATTTAATTGTTTGTTTGGCTGTCTGTTGAATGTACCTGTTTAATTTTTATAATACATATTCCTCAACTGGAACTACAGTTTTCATCTAACACAAACAGCAGAATATAAGAATGGTGCGATAATTATTAATCATCAACATAATAATTAAAATGAGATAAAAATTCAACAAAATATATTTAAAAACTGAACCGTCTTACTACTGTATTACTAATTACTAATATGCGTCTATGATTGGAAGGGTGGGCTAATACTACTTAATGTGTAGGCCATAGGTTGTTAAGTCTATGGGCAGGTGGGTGGTCACATAGGACAATAACAATAAAACCTCTTAGATGTTGTTAAGGTCCAACAGGGTTCAGAATAAATAAGGTGATTCCACTTCTGGCTACAACTGTTACTTTTATTTACATGCTCTGAATTAAAAATGACACTTTATGAAATATTTACACACTTAAAATTCTAGATAGACACTTGCAATTAATCACTATTATTTACAACAATTAATGAGACTTAATCAGACATGCACCATCACATTTAAGCATTATCACTTGACTCTTACTACCACTGGGGCTCAGTCTGCCACTTTGTAGACTATCCCCTACTCACTGACTGACCGACTGTCAGGTCAGCTGAAGGGAGTCTTTATATAAGCCACAAGTGTAAGCCCAGAAGATTCTGGAACTACCGATAGTACATTTGGAAGGGGGTCTAGATCCTTCTGGGGCCAATTCAGGAAGGGTCTGAGTTCACCTACAGGCGCATATTCTGTCATTCTAGACTTTCCTGGAAGAAAATGGACTGGCCCTGCTGGCGGTTATCTGTGTAGGAAGGGGGCACAGTGCTGAAGGTGATTTCCACGATCTGTAACACTATTGTTTTTGTCATTGCACTAACTTAAAATGGTTATACATATCTCAAGCAGTTTTTGATTTCAATACTGTTTTGACTTCACTTAAATTATTTAATTCAGTGGCACTGAAAATTTGAGTGTATGTGTTTCTTTTGTGTATGTTACTACTACTCTGGTGTTAGTGAACTTGTCTTCTAAGGTAAGTCTGCTGATGTCCTATCTTTTTTTTTTTTTTTTAACTTCACTCGCCAGTTGACATGGGCCTACAGGCCTGTGCGTCAACTTTATTCAATGAGTGAAGTACCGACCGTTGGCTCAGTGGGGATTTGAACCTTGGACCTTGCCCTCCGCAGTCCGAAACCTTAGCCACTGAGCCACCACGCCGGCAAATCTCTCCAACATACTAATTCCTGGCCTATTGCCCCTTAACCTAAACTAAAATTATCTGTTAAGATGTAAGCAGCATGTTTTTCTTATATTATTTTCTGTTTATTTGTAAGCATACTTTGTTTTCTTGTACTTTTTTACATACAGTAATGTTGAACTATTCACCGTATACTTTAAGAGATGGCTATTCATTCCAGCCAGAATACTTGTAAATTTAATTATGTTTAATTTAACATAATAAATTTTTTCTTATTTCTTATTTTTATTGTTTATCCATAATTAAGTATCGGGTCTATTTGTGTACTAATTGTATTTATTACTGATGAAGATAGGAAATTTTTTATTTTATTATATTGTATCCATTTACATAAAACTTTAAACAGGCCACTTACATACTCTATATTAACACAAATATGTTTGAGTCCATACACCATTTTTGTAATATTAGTTTGTTATATAATATTTTGTGTTTCCTTCAATATATTACAAATTATGATGTTTGTGAGGACATAAATTTAAATAATTACAATAAAGATATAATTGAATTGCATGAGATGGGTTAGAGGCTATTGAAATTGTCATATAACTAAAAAGGGCTGGGTGATCATTTAATACACAAGGGGGGTAAAAACAGAGGATGTCTTTAACAGAATATAATGTTCTGTTACAACAAACCTCCTCCCCAATTATCAAAAGCGTCATCTCTATTTATTTCAGTTTTTGCCAATCCTGCAGCCCTAGATAGTGCGAGAGTGGTGGACAATATGCCCTAGATAGAGCTAGAATATTCTGGAATGGTGCTTGAGACTCGTCTCTGGAAACTTCTAGATTGAAGTAGAGCTTTAAATAAAGACACCCCTTGGCCACCTAATCAGTGTCAGTATGAGTCCTAAGCCCTATTCAGCCATACATTGACAAACAAAGTTTTAATAAGTCAGTTTTATTTCTCATTATAAAAGAAAAACAAATAGGTTATATTAACACAAATTCTAGCCTAACTTAAATTTGGGAGCTTTTAGGAACCAGTTGGGTGAGCCGATGAGCGAGCAGTCTAATACGTCAGGACTTTTTACCTGGGTTAGAGATGTATCAATGTTAGTTTTTATCAGTAGTGTTCACCTAGTATTATACTGGTTCTACCCCTAACTCTGTCTGATAAGTTCTTGGCACAGATCAATAAGTCTATGGCGAATGGGTAGAGTAGGTTGAAAAGGAGACTTCATCTTTAAAAAAATCCAGTTTTACATATGATGAAAAATAAAAATTGAGTGAGATGCAGCACAGCAACGGTTCAAATAATATTATTAGTAGTACTAATTAAATATTACTTATACACCTTAAATATTACCACACCTTTTTTGTTCTAGAACATATTGTAGAAGCTACGGGAAATGAAAATGTCATGGTGAAGTTTTTAGACGTTGGTCTCCTGAGCTCAGTACGAAAGTTTGCTGAAGAAATCAATTCTACTGAGAACAGACTTGACATTCTTATCCACAATGCAGGAACTGGTCTTCATGAGGACTTTACAGATGAAGGTTTTAATGTCGTTTGGGCCACAAACCACTTCGGGCCCTTCCTGCTCACCAATCTTCTTCTTGGTAATGTTGAGTAGGAGAAAATAATATAAGCTATAATATTTAGTCTTATTTGATGTAGTTTGATGAAATTGAATTCTGTAAACAATTTTGATTATGTTTCAAAAAATTTCTTTTGCAGAGACAAAGCCATGCTTTCAAAGGGTTTCAGTGGTTACAATAATTTCCAAAAGTATTACCGATTGTCATAGTTTTTTATTATATGAGTTTTTATTTACCTGTGGAGAAAGCAGTATAAAGAAGTGATTATACTCTTTCTTTGTTTAGCAGTATAACGTGTTGCTACCAGGGCTATGGTAGAGACAGAGCAATTGTTTGTTTTTAATGTACCCTTTTTCATTTATGTTAAAAATATTTGGCCCTCTGAATTTTAATTCTTATTATATGCAGGAGACTGTTCTTAGAAACTCTGCTAAAAGATATACAAGCCCATTTTCAACCTCAACTTTTCATTTGATTAACTACACAAATACGATTTGCCATGCCTATTATGCAAAATATTCTCTCGCACTTATTCTTTCTCAACTTTAACCATTTCACAGCAATATTAAACTACACTGATATTAATAATATACAATGCCAATGCAATGTGAAATATTATGACTAAAACTTGTATTGTATCATAATTAAATATACTTACACCAATAACTTAAACCTGATATTGTACGTTATTTTATGTACTGTATATACTGAGTTATACTTTTTTAATGAATTGAATGTAAATTTATATTGAATTCTGTTTTACGCGCAAATCATGCATATGCCATAATACCAAAGATCTAGGGTTAATCCTCGAACTGGCAAAGTCGTATTTCATGACTCATTAACCTGTTTTTGAACTGGCAAAGTCGTCATTCACGATGCATTAAACATCCCTCTCATTATACGTCATTAAAAATATAAAAACAATCCATGAAAGGTTGAATTATACATCATTATACACAAGATATCGTACACTTTCATTTGATGTATTTTGTTACATATAACTATTGATTTATTCTTACCGGGTTTCGTAAAAACCAGACGCCAACTCAAAATTATGGTCGTCCATGGGTTTGTGTCTATCCTCCTGACCTTACAACTGAGTTTGTTGCTAGGAACCCAGGTATAAGAAACTGCCCTCCTATATATTGTAAAAAAGTGTATGTTTTCTTTTTCTCTAAGATATTCAGAACGATTTGTATAACTTGTTTTTTTTTAAAGTAATTAGTTTGCCGTCAGGGTCTGCCCAAAAGAACATTATTTTTCAAAAAAATGTTTTTTGGACTATGGATGCTGGGAAATTTTTTAATTTGAGGATAAGTCAATTCAAATTATTATTAGATTATAAAGCATGTTATTCCAAACAATTTGATGTACAATACATTATAACTGTTGCTAAGTAACTAATTTTTACAAATATGTTTAAAAAGTGCGGCATAGGGGTCATAAAATGCCTGCCAGTTGTCATTTACATGCCAGTTTGAGGGTTAAAGCAAACAAAAAATACACAAAAACTAAAATATGCAAAAAATCATGATGTGGGTAAATTTATATACAATCCCAGTTTTCTGCATTTTTTCAAAACCCCCTTCTTTTAAGAAGTGAGTCCTTGTCTTGTGAAAAATAACTATACCCCTGTGCATATTCAATCTGGAACTGTAAAGATAGAAACAAAAATAAAAAATATCTGTACATTACATAACTAATGCCAGTGTCACAACATTCCTGTCAAAATTTAAATAGCTCAACCATACATCCTATCTTTCATTACCATAGTAATACTTATAAAAATGATAATATTAGATAATCTAAGATAAGTCATTAAAAATGTTGTATAGTAAAATTCTTTGAGCGAATATACACCATATTTTTTTAGAAACTCTTTCAACAATGATTTTTATCTGTCTGTAATAGATATTTTGCTATTTGAGATGGTACTTAAACAGTTTCTGTCCAGTATATGATTCTTTTTTTCTTTCAAAAAAGTGAAAATTGTGGCGTACAAATACTAGATATGTTCAATTATTGTTTTATGTCATTAATAGAAATAATGTCCTATTGATTAAGAAAATACAAAATTCTGTTGGGTAAGAGAGATGCAGATAGAGAAAAAAGAGAGAGCGAACAAGGCCTTAGCATAATACTTACGCTTACATTATAAAAACATTCTTGCTGTAGAGCAAAAAACTAGTTTGAACTTATTACAGGAACGTTCATTACAGTAACAGCTGAAAGGACCAATTAAAATTTATAAAACTATCATCAGCCAAAGTAGTGTTAAAATCATTTTATTATTTAAATTACTTCATTTATATGACTAAGAAATTAAATTACTAAGAAAAAAACCCATTGAAATCTTTACAAACAAGGTAAGTTGAATTCTAAAAAGAGACGTAATTCTATTTATTTAAAAGAGGATTTTGTAGGCGAGATGAGTGTTACCAAATAAAATGGTAATGTATTATACACTGATAGGAAGAAACATTCCATTTAAAAACATAGATTTGTTTCCTTTTCTATAAATAAATATCTAAAAAATGTAAATCAAGCTATTTTAACTCTCACCTCCTCATAATACAAATTTGAAGTACTTATATGATTGTACACTACTGGATTATACTTATTCACCGTAAGGACACAAATGAATTGATTACTAACATTTTAACATACTTTGACTACTCAGTCACAAACTGAACTTCCCAGCATTATTTATTCTGATTTGAGACTGTAACTTGGCAGTGTACAGTTTTATATTTTAAGCTGAATATTAATCATCATTCATGCAGATTGAGTATAAATTAATTTTGGTTTCTAACTGGGCTCAACTTATGCTTAGATTTAGAAGCTTTTATTAACAGCCCAATAGCTAGAGTTAAGGATCTACAGTTTTACATGGAATACTAACCAAATAGTACAGGTTAACTAGCCAGCCTTATACATAGTTCTCTCCTTCATATAATATCTGTACCCTGGGTACCACCCAACTTGGTCACCACAGAATTCTCTAGTAGTGTCCATGCTGATGGCAATCATTGAGTGGATACTGTGTTGGTATTAAATGGACTCTGTAAAGAACCTCTGGATGGTTATTGAATTGGGTTTTGTAACTGTTTAGGTAGCCCAGAATTAAGTTAATTAAAAAGAAATGATCTCTCCCTTAAATCTATTATCTGACTAGTGTGGCTACAGTATTAGGGGTGGATATTTCTTACGGGACTCAAATGATAGATTTAAGCCCACACAGTAAAACCTCTTGTAACCAAACCTACTACTGTCATGTTCAAACAAACCAAAATTCTGTTAAAATCTTGATCCGCTCTGTCACCTAACATTAATTTCTTCAACCACTCAGTGTATATCTTGACAGGACTTCCCATTAAACCCAGCATTTGTCTTGACAAACCCACTTACCTATCTGATGTATATCTTGACAGGACCTTCAACACAACCCAGGATATTTTTTGACAAGCTCACTTACCTATCTGACGTATGTTTTGACAGGACCTTTTACCCAACCAAGCATATTTCTTGCGAAGCCCACTTGCTGACTTGATATATGACTTGAAAGACTAGAGTTGGGGTGTGTATAGAACTAACTATTAGAACAACGAGCCTTTTAGTGCTGAAGAAATATGGTTCCTATCTCCTCTTAAAATAAAACTCAGTCAACAATTTATTATTAAAGCCCCAATGAGCTACTACTAGTATAATAATGACTCTGGATGACTATCATGCTAACCCAATAACTTATATATGTGCTGATACACATGGACAATCTTCTCAGGAACTTTGTTGACCTTCTAACACTAAATATTTGATAAATTTTAAATTTGTAATATAAAAAGCATAACATTCTTTGATACAGTTGTTTTTTAATTAAAGACATTGCATAACAAAATAATTGTCTGTTCTTGTTCCTTAGCTATCATCTAAAACACCAAATATTATTGCTGATACAAATAACTTATTTCTAAGAGCACAAAATATCAGCTTTAATGACAATCTGTTTGGTAACAAATGTCTTATATTATTGTGTATTTTTCAGATTTACTGAAAAAAACAAAGAAAAGTAGAATAGTAATCTTGTCGTCTGCCATGCATTTCTTTGGTGATGTAGACCTAGAAAATCCTAATCCAAAGAATGGCACATTTCCCATCACCTATGCTTCATCCAAATTTGCAAGTATGTTGGTTGCTAATGAACTAGCAAGGCGACTAAAAAATTCAGGTAACTCTGGCTGCAATTTTCTTCTTTAAATTACTGTTTAGTATTATTGTCTGCTGTATTTAAAAAACACCAATCAACTATTATTCAACTCATGAAAACGTAGATTTTTAAGACTGCAAAAATCTAAAAGGGAAAATTATTGATACTTTCACCTCCTTTTTAGAGTGATTGATGGATCGAGCAAGTTAAATACAGTATCAAAGTATGCATTTGAGAATTGGCAAAAAATAAATTACTGTACAAACTAAAAATAGTTTTTAACCACTTTAACCATTGATTCATAAACTATCCATTGTATAACCACTAGTTATAACATTTCGTCTGACAAACTACTAAAGAAAATACAAAAAACATCTGTCTATCTACTTGTGTTATTCAAAAATATTACTACAATTGTTATTGTAATTAATTACCGAGTTAGAAACTAAACAAATAAATATACTTTGAGTAACGAAAAGAATTGTTTTTCAGAACCTCTAAAACAAGTTCAGGAATTTAGGAAAAAGTCAATAGATAAAAAAGTCAATAAGATACATAAAATAAAATCATATTTACTCTGAATCCTCATGTTATTGGTATTTTAAATATTTAATTGGAATACATGTTTTAAAATTTTTTAAAATCTGTATGTATTTAATAGGGCAATTGGCACTTTAAATTATAATCATTCGTCTGTTGAGAAAATTTTTTGGAAAAGTTGTATTTAAGTTGAAAATAAAAAACAATTTTGTGTTCAAAACATCATCAATGGTTTCATAATGTTATGAATGAGGATTAGCTAGGGGATTAGTTTTGCCAAATGATCTTTTCATGACAAAGCAAAAAAATACTTTGAAGTTGTATCGTCTGTGAGATTAATGATTATGAATCTAAATGTTAACATGTTCCAGGATAATGTATGTCAAGTTTTGGATAGATAAGTATTTATAAAAAAAATTATAATAACTATAACTATTATATTTTAAAAAGTTTTTTTTTATTACTAACTACAAATAAGTTTGTCTATAAAGACATGATACAAAGTTTAATAAAAATTCATATTGCAAATGTATGCTATTCTTAGCATTGTACCCTACAGAGAATAATATTATTTTACTTATATAGATTTAAAATTAAGATTATTTTCAATCTTGTTTCCAGGAGTGACTGTTAACTCCCTTCATCCTGGTTTGATAGAAACTGCCATCACTCAACATGGTTCAAAGATTTGGCCGTGGATTGTTAAACTATCAAGACCCATGCTAAAGGTGCCACTCAATTAGTGATATTCATTGCTTAAGTATACCAGTCACTTGAACTTTGTGACATACTGTTTGCTGTTGAAATAATAGGAAATAAGTAAATGATTGTGTTGCCTGGTGATAAACCCCTGATGGTCATGACAGGCTTCAAAAATTTAAAATTACTAATTACTGAAGTGTGATTCCTTTCACATTATAAAATTATAATTTTATAGTTTTTTATTATTCAA
The DNA here is from genome assembly GCA_035578905.1 of Stictocephala bisonia. Lineage (NCBI taxonomy): Eukaryota > Metazoa > Arthropoda > Insecta > Hemiptera > Membracidae > Stictocephala > Stictocephala bisonia. The sequence continues at coordinate 350 of JAQJVL010007273.1, read as the reverse complement.
ATTAAATTACAAAATAATGTCACTAAAACTGAAAAACATGGCTGCTAAAAAGCCAACTAAATTTAAACTGTTGAGTCTGTTGGTTTTTCACTTTAGATAAAAACCAAAAGTGGACTGCTGATCTTGTCTTATTTTTTTGATGGAATCATTATTGTTACAAATAATATAAATTATAAATTAACAATTCATCAAAAAATTGATGATTTTGGACTATAATTATTGTATCATATGACATTTGTATTGGAGGTCACCAAACACCAAAGGTGTTCAATTATTGAAATTAGTAAAGCCGTTATGATTTTTGTGATGGACCAAACGCACATACTTGCTGATTGAAAAATTAGTCTGAA
>JAQJVL010007272.1:0-24758 GCA_035578905.1 Stictocephala bisonia | reverse complement strand
GGGCCCGCCAAGTCACATTCTTTAGTTTAGTAAATATATGATAGCTTAACCTTCCAGTTCCACATAAAAATGGTCTACAGTAACATTTTCTCTATAATCTTCACTATTCTCCACTTATCCTGCCTTTGCAATATTGAAATATAATTTATGACATGTAACACTGTTTCCTAGGTACACACCTATCCCTTTATGCAAAATATCACTCTTATATGAAGCTCGCATACCACGGAAGGGTTCAATCAAATTTCTGATACAACAGTAAAGCAGTTTTACCTTCCCTTTTGAGAACACCAACAGGAACCATTACACTGGGTGGTGGCTTATGCATAGATCCAGCTGCTTGTTGTAATGGTGGGATGGTAGAGCAGTACTCCATTGGGTTATTGGGATTGGGCCGACGCCTTTGGGGACTTGTAGATTCTGATGCACTAACTATTGGCAAAATAAAGAGTAATCAAAGAAAAGAATAAAGTACGGTTTCTTAGAATGAAAACATATACCAATCAGTGTAGAGAAGATAGATAATTTAAATTATGTAGATTAAAACTCCAACAATAAATTATTGCCAATAAATAGTAAATAAATTTGTTTATTTAATTTAGTTCTTCAAGTAATGGCACTACTATTGAAAAGAGAAATAAACAAACAAAAACTGCTAAGTTCATACCATTAACTTTAAGTTGATTTGTTGCAATTAAATTTAATCTTACATTTTGCATGAGGCTGTACTATTTTCATGGATATTATCTATGAGGATTGCGCAAACTGGTAACTTCACTTTAAATTACATATTGTAATAACTTTGAAAATAGTTTTTCCTACCTGCCTCTAAGATAGTAAAGCACGGCTGACAAACTCGAGCTTCTTCGAAGTCCATATACTCCAATCGGGCCTTCAGTCCACAGCACTTGTTGCACAGTACCTGATAATACATAATGCGTAAAAGTTAATTTATTAATCAAATTCAAAACAACTTGTTTAACAAGATTTGTTATCATAGAACTTGAAGTCTTTTCAAAGTGTTCATGTCAAATTGTTAAACAAATATTCCAAATATACAGTATTTAACTGTAGGGAACTCAAAAATGTTTTAAATGGACTAAAACAGTTTTTAGCAAAAAATATCATTTTACTTAGTACAAAAGCATAAAAAAAGTTTTTCATATTGAATGAACCAATATTAAGGTATTTTCAATAATGGCTTTGAGAAGAAAAGAGGTTGAAAAGAAGGTGTATGTATTATATATCAGAATATTATATATCAGAATGAATAGAAGAGAAATATCTGAAGATGATTGTATGTTTATTCGATATTAAAAACTACATGAAAATGATTGTTCATAGCAAATAAAACATTTCATTAGACCAATATCCTACAAAATACAGAACTTTAATACAAATGTACAATTTACTTCTGTTCTTATTGTAAGACTAGTAGTGACCAAATAATAAGTAATGAGCACTTAGTTCCCTAAGTACAATTTTAAGGATTGTTAGGCAACAAAAACCAGACCTGGCCACAAGCTCTACAATGGTGACGCCTTCTTATAACATTAAACTTCAGCTGGCACTGCATACACATAGTTGTATCTGTGTCAGGAATCCAAAAAGGAGCTATTTTACCCAGACGCCGATCCTCAGGAACAGATTCTCTCTCCAATCCTAGAAAAAATACATTATGATTATATGTACTTTTAATTTACAGTCAATAAACAATATTTACCTCAATACAATATTTTTTAAATATGTAATATTTTACCTTGATCTTTCATGGCAAATATAAAGAAAACAATAGTTCATGAGAATATCCGCAGCATGCGGGCAAATTTTGATAGCTTTCTTGTTGAAATGTCAACTTGGAATAGTTACCCAGACATAATTGCTCTTTCGGAAATATGGGTTAAAACAAATGAGGCAGGGTTCTATAACATTCTCGGGTATGAGCAAGTAATGCATGCTAATAATAGTCACAGAGCGGGAGGTGTATGCATTTTTTATAAAACAGATTATATCTCTATTGTACAGATTGAAAAACCGATATTTTTTTCTGCTGACATACTTAGAATTAGAATAATTGTCTTTAATCAGACTAAATTTGATTTAATTGTTGTCTACAGATTACATAAATCGGCAATACAAAAATCAATTTGTATACGAATTGCAAAATTACTTATGCTCACTTAAAAATGGTAATGAAAATAAAAATCTTATTCTACTAGGTGACTGTAACATAGATTTATTGTCAAGAAGCAATGATGTAGATAATTATAGAATGACGATGGCCAGTTTAGGCTTAGATTCATTGATTATTGAGCCTACTAGGGTAACCAATGTTTCGCAATCTTGTATAGATCACGTTTTTGTCAGGCTTGAAAATACATGTAGAACAGTGTGTAGTGCAGAGGTAAGGCAGACCCAGGTGACAGACCACTACATGACTGTTGTGCGGCTGGTGGTGGGTGATGGCCAGGGGGGTGCGGGCGACCAGCTGGCTGCCCCTCCTCCCCCTCACCCAACCGCGCCGCGGTGCGCACCAGAATATGCTATGCTACACTGATAAGTCTCCTGAGCACAGTAGATTGGTCTGTTATCAGGTCACAGACCGACGCCTCTGCAGCATATGATCTGTTTGAAACGCAACTTCTTACATGCATAAAGGCTTGTACTTTTGAAGTCGGGAGCTATGATAAAAATATAAAGAAATTGAAACCTTGAATTACTGAACACCTTTGTATGAAAATAAGAGAAATATGTTGTTTAAGAAAGTAAAATTAAGGCCTAATGATACACACTTTATAAATTATTATTTTAATTGTAGAAATAGACTCAGGAATGATATCAGAATAGCAAAGAATTCTTACTACTCTAAGATATTAGATAGTAAATCCCAAAATCAAAAGGCGTTATGGAATACAGTAAAAGAAATTACCGGACAAAGTGTAAATATAAATAGATATACTTTAAATATAAATGGTGAAATTATTGGTGATCCGGGTTTGGTAGCGAACCAATTCAACAAGTATTTCCTTTCTGTAGTGAGCGAAGTAGTAAGTGATTACTCAGTAAACGACGAGTTTCAAACTTAAGTTGCAATAGAGTCTTTAGAGACTACCACGAAAGACGCTCATTTATGCTCGCGCCTGTTTCAAATCAGGAAGTGGAGAGTGCAGTAAAGACATTAAGAAACGGTAAATCCTCAGGGATAGATGGTTTTGGGTCTGATTTTCTAAAGGTAGTTTACCCGACCATTAAGGATGTATTAACTTTCCTTATAAATCTGAGCTTTACAACAGGCACATTTCCAGATAAATTGAAAGTAGCAGTTGTAGTGCCAATCTTTAAGAAAGGGGTTGCTACTGTATGCTCTAACTTCAGACCGATATCTCTGGTTTCCGTTTTCTCTAAGGTATATGAAAAAATTATGAAAAAAAAGGATGTTGGATTTTCTGAACAAAACTAGGTTTTTCTCGTTAAATCAATTTGGTTTTAGGCTTGGGCTAGGTACAGAAGTAGCTTTATTAAGTTTCATGGATAAAGTAAACAATGGCCTTAATGACAGTAAATATGTTAGTGGCCTCTTTATTGACATAAAAAAGGTATTTGACACAGTAAACCATAACATTCTCTTGAATAAGTTGTACAATTATGGATTTAGAGGAATTACATACAATTGGTTTAAAAGTTACTTAAGTAATAGAAAAAGTTAAAATAAATGGAATATTGAGCGAAATGGGAGAGATAAGCTGTGGGGTACCTCAAGGGTCAGTTTTGGGAGCTATACTGTTTATAATTTTTATCAATGACCTCTGCAATGCGAGATTTAACGGCGCATTAACAGCATTTGCAGACGTCACTGCCTTTTGCTATGTAGAAAATTCCTTGGAATCTGTTTTTACCCAAATTTGCAGCGACCTAAACTCCCTTAACTGGTGGTTCCATATTAACAGGTTAGTATTAAGTACGGAGAAAACTACCTACATAAATTTTTCTCTCAGGCAAAATAAACCGTTCCAAAGAAACCTTTTGTATAAATGCAATAATTGTTTGCTACGTAGCACAATGTGCAATGATTGTTCGATAATTCAGCCAAGCACAAACATTAAATATTTAGGAGTAATATTAGCTCACCAATTGTCATGGAAATTACACGTTGAAAAAGTGAAAAAAATCAAGTATTGCAAAAAATTAGACTTTTTTATTTCTTGCAATGCATCTGCCCACAAAAGGTTTTGAGGTCTCTATATTTCGCTCTTGTCAACAGCAAGTTAGAATACGGAATGGTGTGTTGGGGAGGCACAAATCTTACAAATCTCAAACCTCTAATTACTTTACAAAAACTATTCGTAAGGGTAATTTTAAAAAAAGGCAGGTTTCAATCGTCATATCCTTGTTTTAAGGAGTTGAAAATTTTACCTATAAGATCACTGTTTATTTATAAAGTACTGAAAATTGTTAGAGATGAAAGTACTAATATGATGGGAATTAATAAAGAAAACCGGCATGAATATACATTAAGACATGAAGATAGATTGTTATTACCAAGGCCCAATCTCACATTTTTTACAAAAACAATACATTTTATTACCCCAAAATTATATAATAGTTTACCAGTGTACATTAAGCAATCAATGAGTCATAAGCAATATCTCAAAAACTTGAGAGAATGGTTGTTATCGTATGAGAATACGGAAGAGTTGTTAAATATTATTTATTCATTTTGTTTTTTGAGTTCGTTACCTGCTCATTGGTCATCAGTTGGCGTCTATCGCCGGCCGGCAATTGTGTTATTTTAATATGTTTAAATGTTTTTAATGTTTTTAGTGTTTTAATGTAAATAGTGACGTTTTTGAAAAGCCTGATGATGAAGCTTTATGCTTCGAAATGTACATAACAGATTATGTTTGAAGAACTGTTGACAGAAAAAAAAAGGTAATTTAACCAGTATTATTTCTAAATATTATTATTTAGCATTACAATTAAGTAGTTAAGGACGCACTATGGCGGCTGGACCACTCAGGGACTAAGGCATTGCATGCCAACACGCATTGACGGAATCGTTTCTTCATTTTTTAACCTAAGTAAGGCCAGAGCAGCCTGGTGGTACTGGTGCGGTGCATGGTTTGGCAGATGCAAACCATAGTATAGGCTAGATTGTGTAAATATTGTAATCTGTTTTGTATTTGACTTAAATAGGCCAGAAAAGCACAGAAACAATTTTATTTTAATTGAAACTGCTGTATATAGGACACTCATTTTCTTATTATATTCAACTGCTCCGAACTAATTTTTATTTTTGTGTGTGATGGAACCCCTAAACAGACGAATCAGTCTCAGGGGCCCTATTTTATCTTCTTTCTTTCGTGTATTAGATCAGCCTGGGAACGAAATATATGTTTCAACTAAAAATGTATTTGTATCTTTTTGTAATGAATTGTACTGTATGAAAGAGACAAAATAAAGAATTTATCTATCTATCTATCTATTTGTCAATGCAATTCTATTTGATTACTTATTAGATGTATAAATCAATAAAATCAATTCAATACATTTTTATCTACTTATTTGATTGGCAATGACGTCAATGGGAAAGTGATGACTGAAAAATTGTTTTAAATGATGTTCTTTATTTCCAGTTTTTCATTAATAAAAATACTGTCTGGACACTCTCGAGGCAGTATCAAAACAGTTTTCAATTCAATCTTTTTGTTCTTTCAGCAGGGTGTTCAAAATTGTTCTGAAATATAGCTAGGCTTCTCTTGTCGTTTTGCTGCCCTGAATGAGGTTAAGTTTAACTTTGCCTCATTAAATAAAGCATTTTTCATTTAATTTCTGCCCAACACAGTAAATCCATAACGAAGGGGGGATTCAAAGAGCACATGACAGGTGAAATCAGTGGCATCACTGTCACTTTCTTTTTACGAGGGTCATCCAGAAAGTAAAGAACGTTTTCGCTTAAAAAATTAAAAACGAAAGATAACAACACAGAACTTTATTTTACATACTCACAGTAACCTAGCCTACTTCTCAATGTACTTGACAAGCCTTGGTTGTCAAGGCATTTATTCTACCGAGGAACCAGTTTTTCAATGCCAGTGTTATACTCTTCAGCCACCAAAGATCTGAGCCAGGATGTCACTTCTTCTTTCAGTTCTTCATCGTTCTCAAACTGCTTCTCACCCAAGAATGTTTCCAGTTTCGGGAACATATGGTAATCTGAAGGCGCGAGGTCCAGACTTTAGGGCAACAATTTCCCACTTTAGACCTTGAAGTTCTTGCTGGGTTCGTACCGATGCATGGGGCCGACCATTGTCGTGGATCAAAATCCTTTTTTTGGCAACATGCCACATCTTTTGTTCTGTATTGCACGTCTGTCTTTGAAGGGTTTCGCAATAGGCTTCTGAATTTATCGTTTCTCTCCTTGGCAAACACTTGACATGGATTAAACCTTTTTGGTCCCAAAAAGCAGTTGCCATCAATTTTCTTGTGTTCAGATTTGACTTTTCTTTTAAGGGTTTTGAGGGCGAGTTTGAATGATGCCACCCCATGGATTGTTGCTTTGTTCCCGGAGTTTTGTACGAAACCCAAGTTTCATCTCTGGTCACAATACGATCTAGAAATTGTTCACCATCACTATCATATCGGGTAAGAAGTTCAAGGGCTGCCCCCATTCGTTTAGTCTTGTGAACTTCTGTGAGAAACTTTGGAACCCACTGAGCGCACATTTTTTTATACCCAAGATGCTCAGTCACAATTTCATGAAAGAGGGATTGAGAAACGTCTGGAATAGTGTCTTTTAAAGTGGTTAAAGTGAATTGCCGGTTTTCCTGAATTTTGTCAACTTTTTTCTTCAATTCTTCCTTCCGTGATGGCCTCCCAATATGTTCATCGTGCACACTGGTTCTCTCTTGGTTGAACATAATGCACCATTTCCTCACTGAAGATTCGTTCATTATATTCTCACCATAAACAGTGTTTATTTGCCTATAAATTTTGATAGGCCGAACATTTTGAGCATTCAAAAACCGAATGATACTGCGCACTTCGTATTTGGCGGGATTTTCAATAGGCGCTCCTATTTTGAAAGTTTACAGAGCAACGACGCGTGACCGCACAGGAACGAAACTCAGCTCACACTGACCGGACAGCCAGAGGTAACTAGCGAGTACACAGTTGCAGTGGTGGGGGATCGACGCTGCACGTGATGCACAATCGTTCTTTACTTTCTGGACGACCCTCGTATATTTTGAAAATTACAAACTGTTGCGAGCCAGCTGCAGAACTTATTAATGCAGAGTCCATGAAAGTCATATTAACTAAACGGAGTACAATTTATTAGTTCCTTCATCAATATTACCATTAAAAAAAACACAGCAGTGATAAATGATGTATTTGGCATTGACAATGACAACAGCTGACTGACACTGAATAGTTATCGTTAGTTGTCATCATCTGCACTTTGTTGTTGCTTACATCGTGAGTCAGCTAACCTAGTTTGGCGTCATTACGTTGAGTTTGCTGTTATTATTTACTGTTTAGTTTGTTGGTTTTATTTTTATATTTATTTTATAATTATTATTGCCATGTTATGTTGCTAGTGTTGTGTTTGTGTGATTTTGTAACATTATTATTTCTTTATGATCCAGTTCCACGTCGTTCATGGGATTGGAACTGGAAACCAGTCAAAGTAGAGGAAATGTTATTTATATTTCGCTTCAGTTTTGCTAATGGGAATAGTTCAAGCCTTCAGTGAAATCATACTATTCAAAAAAATGCATTATTGGAGAGCCCAATATTCCGTAGCACTATGCCTTTTGAACGATTTCAATTCATCTCAAAATATTTACATTTTAGGAAAAATCAACATTTCAATCAATACGAGGTGCTAAAAGCATTACTCAAAATTTTGTCTATTGTCAATCGTCTAAACAAATTATATCAAGATTGCTATGGTCTCTGTAAAAATTAATCAATAGATGAATCTCTGACCCTTTGGAAAGGTCGATTCAGTTTTTGACAGTATGTTCCTCTGAAGGATGCCGTTTTGGATAAAATCATATGAACTATGTGAATCATCCTCTGGTTTTACTTGGTCTACCCCAAGGGTCGGTGACCTCATCAATTTTATTCTTGGTTTTTATTAATGACTTGTTGCAAGTACCATTTAATGGGGAAATATGTGCATTCGCAGATGACATTGCGTTGTTTTATGCATTCAATGATACCGACAGAAGTGTGCAAAATATTATAGAAGATCTAAATACTTTAAAAGAATGGTGTTTAACACATTCGCTGCTGAAAAAATATGTTAAAAACATGTCAGAAACTAAAATAATATTTTGTAATAAAACAATACCTTATATAGTCAGGAAACAGGATTGATACACCAAATCCAGTTTATGGCCTCAATTCTGGTAGATCGGGGCTTCCGAAGTGATCGTCCGCCGGCGGTGGAGCCGCACATCGCAACGAAACCCATGCGCGCCGCGAGACGCTGCCGCAATTAGTCGCGGCAGGTCGCATTCCTGAAGTTGAAATACGCCATACAGGAGTATCATTTCCGATATCAGAATCATCAGATTCATAAGAATCAGAGTCATCTGAAGCATTTCCCATTATCTGATGTTGGATTGGGTCATCAACTTCACCATCACTGTCGGCAGGACAAAGTCAGGAGCCGAAGATGGCCCAGGAGTTGGTTGAAACATTGCAGAAAAGAATAAAACGCACTATACAAATATATTTACAATATAACACAAATCACAATGCAATATAACACAACACGATACTAATGTTTCACTATTATACACAAAAATAAAATGGTAAAACTCCGATGCAAGCCAACTGGCTCAAAATGGCGCGATCCACGAACGGCGAACACCGAAACGTGACACGAGACACAGGCAACAATGCAGCGCAAATCCGACCGTTATACGGCAAGTGGCTAGACCACACTGAATTCCACAAACAAGCATTGCTTCGTCAACCGCCGGCAACAGTTCCGCTGCGTGCGCAGGCACGCTAACCCCCGCCTACTGGCTCAAAATGGCGCGATCCACGAACGAAGAACAAGGAAATGTGACGCGAGAAACAGGCTATAATGCGGCGCAAATCCGACCCTTCTAAGCCAAAGGGCTAGACGACACTGAAGCGTACAAGCCGGTATTGATCCGTCCACCGCCTGCGACCTATCCGCTGCTCGCGCAAGCACTGCTATCACCCGCGGGCGTGTGACCCGCACTCAATGTGTTAAAAAAATAAAATGCAAATAAATGTAAGTAAAACGAAATTCGTTAACTTCAGTCAAACTGAAGTTTTGTTCAGTCAAACTTCAGTCACATAAGTTTTGATTTTCCCTCAGACTTTGTATACGGTACCATATAGATAATTGTAGTGAAAATCATTTAAAATGTCAAAAATTAGAAAAGGCTAAATACTTTAAATACCTTGGAATTTTATTGGATGAACAACTAAATTGGATAAAGCATTTAGAAACTCTACAAAATAAAACAAAAATATTGATAAGAAAATTTTACTATTTAAGGAATTTTTGTGACGAAATGACTATGAAAACTCTTTATTTTGCTCTTATACATTCGAGACTTCAGTACGGAATACAGTGTTGGGGAAGTGCTAGCAAGACTTACATTTTAAAAATCAGAAAAACACAAAATCATATAATTAGAATAATTACAGATAAAAATCGCAGAGAGTTCTTTTCCATTATATTATACAATAAAAATTCTCCCGATACAACACCTTTTTGTCTATAAAGTTTTAAGATTGTTCTATGTCAAAAGTGGTAATACTGGCACTACAAATTTATTACATAATACGAGGAGTAGGGCAAGTAGAATATTTAAACTCCCTAAAGTCTCAAAAAGTGTTTTTAAACAATCTTTTCATTATATTGGACCTAAGTATTTTAATCAATTACCACATGACATAAAAAGTAGTACAAATTTGAAATTTTTTTCTATGAATTTGAAGAATTGGCTATTTACGAAACAAGATCTAGACTATTTGGATTTTTGTTTAATATAAATATTGACTCTTCTTGCAATTAATATGGTTTCTTGTTATTTTAGTCTTGTAATGTATTTTGTATAAGAAATGTTAAGTTAAGTAGCAATAAATATAGTGTAAGATCAATTTAAGATAACTTTTAAGTGTTTCATGCGCCACAGAGTTTTATTTTTACAATGTAGAAGCTGGACTTATGTTCCATGTTTTTAATATGTTTTTATTAAGTTATATTTTGTTTTTTTAGTATTTTGTAAATAATTTTGTACTGGCCACAAATACTTGTAAGTGTGGTCAGTTTTTTTTCCGAGCCGTATTATTGTTTTATATTTGTAAAAATGGATGGAAATAAATCATTATTATCATTATTATCATTTATACTAGAAAGAACACAGTATTTTCAAGGCAAATAATTCCCTTCAACTGCAATAAATCCACAGCTATTGTTTTATCCCTCGTAGAATCTCTTTTAGACCAGGGTCATACCATTTAGATGGACAAATAGTAAATTTTCCTGACATCAATATTGAAGGAAAGGAAAACAGACACTTTTGGCACCCTAAAATCAAGTTAAAAAAACTCTGCCTAAACAAATTAAGAGTGCAAAAATTGAAAAGGGAGAAATCAATGTGTACCATCATTCCAGCAAAGTAATGGTAATGAAGTGGCGTGATAAGAGGATTGTGACACTTGCTACTTTCTACTGAGCACTCACATGAAGTGGCTAAAAAGAAAAACAAAAGTGGAAAATATGAAACTAAGCCTATTCTTGGTTATGACTACAATAAAGAGATGGGAAATGCAGACATCATATCCAAAAGCTTTATTCTTTTCTTGTTGAAAGAAAACAAGGAACCAAATGGCATGACAAAATTTGTAAAAATGTGTGAATGGGACAGTTCTAAATTCTTAAATAATATGGTATACAATCAAGTGTGAACATTTAACATCTAGGCTAGACCTTATAAAAGATCTAATTCACAAATATGGATCTAATATTAGTAGGCCAATGCATGTGCACACTTAAATAGAATCACATATAAAAGTAGTATAACATATAAAAGTATCATCACTACATATTTCATGCGACCAAGTAATTAATTTTACGACCTCTAGAAGGCAAGAAAATGTTGTTTCATGAAAATGATAAGAACTTTTTTCTTAAAAAGAGAAATTTCGAAATTTATAAAACTAATAGAAAACATTCATCAAACCAAATATTAAAACATAAATAAACACAGGTTTTTTTTAGTAATAAAAGTGTACAGTTCATTCACAGTGAAAACTAGTTAAAATTCTGTTTTTTCCAACTAGGACAATAAATATTAAAACTTATAATAAAATTTAGTAATGCATATGTCATAATGTACAATCAAACAAGGAAAACAATGGTGTGGTTTGAATTTTCATATGCCTCTTATTTTCCAAATAAAAAACCTTCCTATTCAGAAACACATTACTTCTGCGCCGACAATAATTGATAATTTTACATAAAACTTATATAATCACTGCTGATATAATTTAATAACGGAAATAAGAAATCCGGTAAAATCTCTTTTTCCCTTTAGATGTTCTTCACACACTATGTAAAATGTCATCAGCATTGAACATTTATGTACGGTACTTATGTGTTATAGTTTAGTGGATTCTACTTCTTAGCTAATTTTTCTCAAGTCCAATCTCTAGTAATTCTAGATTAGTATCTTTAGTGTATGTTAAATTTGAAGTTACAATACCTGTTTCATTCATATGGGAGGTGTTCGATTCAACAGTAATCCTTTGTGGTAATTCAAGAGAGTTGGGTCTCACAGGTCTGTCTTCTTCCGCTGGAATTCCAGCCTCATCGACAGAATGCATATCGACCGAAGGTGACTCAATGGCTTGTTTGATTGGTATCATTTTTGCTGAGCCTATCAAGGAACTATTGAAAGACTCACTATCAAGGCTACTGCTACTTGGCGAACAATCTGTAGAAGGATTTTCTTCTGAAAAATTTACCCTTTCAGCTTTATTAATTTCAAAATCTGCATTTTTATTGGAAATTGCCCCTACTTCACTTGAGGATGAATTTAATTTATGTGGTAGATCAAAGACATTTTCAACTGTATCTGCTACTGTATTAGCATTACTCCTAGAGAGAGATTCTGAACTGGTACTTGCCACTTCACATATACTTGATTTACCAAAGGCACTATCATTATTGCTTACTACATTTTCACTGCTTGATTCAATAGATGCAATGTTTTGAATATGCTTTTGAAGAACAGGCTGTGAAGTAACTTCTAAAACACTTTCTACATCATGTAACACTTCTGGACTTCCTTCAAAAGGATTTTTGGTATCATTTTCTGAAGAAATTCCAGTATCACTTTCAAAAGGATTACCAGTGTCATCATCAAAAGTATTTTCACTATCGTTTTCAAAGGGATTTGTACTTCTGCTTTTTAACTCTAACTTAGCGATGTTAGCATCACCTATAAAAAGATCAAAAGGGTTCTTTGATATGTCTTCAACTGCCTGACCACTACTGATTAATGAATCGTCTAAATTCTTAACTACAACAGGGTTTTGATGTTGCTTTACACTTTTCTCAACATCATTCTTATGATCTGGTGCAATTGTAGAATCTTTTTCACTACTCTCCTTTTCTACCACATAATTTGTTTCTAAATTTATTTTACAATCCATTCCTTGTGGTATATAATTTGGCTGAAATTTCAGAGCGTTATCATGAACATTTTGAGAGGAACTGTTGGCAGACAATTCTTCACCATGGACAGAAATTGACTGCAATGAATTCACTGGTAACAGTTTGATATTAGAAAGATCGAAAATTCGTTCTTTATTATTTATTGTTTTAATACTTGCATCATGACTTTCATTATTAATTTTCATCCTAGAATCAGTGTTATCAACTTTTACATTACTTTCATTTGGTAACTTAGGTAACTGTTCAGACAATAGAACTTCTTCACTATTAGTTTCCTCTGATTCCTTATCAACTCTTTCTAGATATTCTAGAAGCTGACTTTGTGAATAATCTTCATCATTATTAAAGCCAATCACTTTCTTTACATTTAAATTTTGTGATAATCTGTCAGATTTATTGCTACAAACCTTTTGTTCTATCTTCAGGTAATTTTAACACTTCATGTTCATTCAGAAGGTTTAGTTAAATCACTGTTAATTTTAAGTGGTTAACATCTAATCCAGTACTTTCATTCAGATCTAAAGTATCTTCACTTGATGTTAAACATCCTTCTTTGTTATTTGAAATACAGTTTTCATCTCTCCTAGGTACTGAATATGAATCTAACTGACTGGTTTCATCACAATTTGTTTTACTTTCAAGTTCACTTGACTCTTGTACTGTACCATAATCTGATGATGGTAAAACACCACTCAGTTCATTCATTAAAGATGGAAATGAACCATTTATATCTTCAACCAATTTTTTTTCATTAAATGTAGGATGGTTTGATGTCAAATCACTTTCCTGTGTAATAACTGCCTCATTAGCTTCAGTTAATAGAGTTCCATTAGCAGACGAAATTAAATCCAAAGAATTAGACAAATTATCAACTGCATTATTGTTGACACCAAGAGAAGAAGCTCTTACTGATGTGGTTATATCTGGAAGCTGATTGTGAATTTCCAGGTTATTTAAATCTGAATCAGCAGTTTTTGAATTGTATTCAAGTAAATCAGGCTTTTCTTCACTGTGCACTGGGGCCGTTGGCTTTTGCCAAATCTTGGAAGGGGAACTATCCTCTGTTTCAATTATTATTTGTTTTTTGATGTTAACATCATTATTCAGTGCTGATTCTAGGGGCATCACTTACTTGAACATAATTTCTATTGTTTAGTAATTTGAGGTTTATTGAGATAAGAAAATGCCCCAACATTCTCGTTTTCTCTGTCATACAGCCCATGGTGCAACCCAAGACTTGAAGACTTTGGAGGAGATGCAGCAAAATTAGCATCAGCCAGGTTTATTCTCTCAAAAGATGGTTTCCTGTAGATTGCTGCTGAGGGCAGAGGAGGAGGTGGCTGAAAATGAGACATTTCTATTAAGATATAATTTTAATTTTAAAATTCAAATAGAGCTAAACAGTGTAAAACTAATAAGGTTGACTTTTTACAGTACAGCATAGGTTTAAAAAACTAAATGTTCTACATAAACTAGAAGCTGGCTTTTAAGAAGCATTTTAAACTAATAGTAAGCTGCTTCCTGCACAAATAATTATCCAATTACTATTTTATTTTATTTTATTCTTCCAACGGTCAAACAAACCAATACATATTATTACAATACAATTAATGAAATGCAATACACTATTAAATATTTTGAACAGTAGAAAGTAAGCTTTTAATTATCTGATTGATGAAACTTCTTTACAGCCCATTAACTACACATATAATACAAAGCTACAGTAAATTCTAGTTATAGCATACTTGGTAAATCCCTGATAAGGAATAGAGCACATCTTTATTATTGCTCTACTTCGCTCTCACTCTTTCAGTATCAAATTAACACTAGATTACTTAGCTGTCGCAATTCATGAAATCTCTATTTGTAAAACTTATAATTACAAGACACATCTAATATACTTACTAATATTTATACTAGAATATAAAAATAATGTTACTAACTAAAAAAATAAGAATAAACATTTATAGTTAATTATATCTATTCATTTATTCAAAATAATGAAAGCGACAAGAAATTATTACTAATTACCATAAAATAGTAAAATTTCCATATTATTGAGTGGCATTGAAATAAGTAAATTTCTATTGGGTTGACTAATATAGATGAATAGTTAGGACTTGATTTTTAAAATTAGTAATTCTATGATAATTAAACAAGACAATTGGTTTTGCATGACATGTAACTTGTACATTAGGCCTATGGACTTATATGGTGCCTTTTAAACTGTATAATGTGGTTATAACAAGTCCATAAAGTCTTTCCACAAAAATATTATTGTTTTCTGTAAGAGATTTAACTTGCTTATCAGGTTTATGTGCTTTAAGATGATATTCTGTAGTGTTTGCTATTATTCAATCTAGAAACACTTACTTCAAATTATAGTACAAAATCTACAGTAAATGGTACATAAAACTAAATCTAAAATATGTACGAGTTGATAAAGAATTACAACTAAACAAAAAAGTGTTAGAACAGAGTAAAATAAATGTTATAATTCTTCCACCGTATAGTGCCTTGTTGATGAGAAATGTTTTTAAATTTAGTGAATCATTTTTTATATGAATGAGTTGTCAATGTGTTGAATGAGTTTGATGACCAACAACATGGTTTTAGGAGAGGGAAATCAGTAGTAACAGCATTAGTTGATTTCATTGAATCAATTATTGAAGCAATTGACAGAGGCGATAAATTAGTTGGTATACTTATGGACTTGGCAAAAGCTTTCGATACAATTTCACATGTCCTTCTATTAAAAAAAATTAAAACAAATGGGGATAAGTGGAGTTGCTCTAAAATGGCTCAAATCATACCTATCTGACAGATACCAATACGTCGAAATTAACTCAATAAAAAGGGGCAAAATAACAAAGGTAAAATCCAAAATGTTGAAAATTGAGCATGGTATCCCCCAAGGATCAATTCTTGGGCCACTTTTGTTCCTTTGCTACTTGCATAGAATGCCTAATGTATTAGCTAACCTAAACAATAGTAATAGTGAACTGGTTATCTATGCTGATGACACAAACATGGTTGTGTCTGCAGCTAATCAGGATGATCTAGAAATAGGCTGCCAAGTACAACTGTCAAATCTTCATAATTTTTTTCAAAATATTGGTTTAACCTTAAACATTCAGAAGACCAATTTTATCTCCTTTAGTACAAAACAAAGACATAATTTAGTAGAACCGTCAATAAACCTAAATGGGAATAATTTAAATAAAATAAAGAGTACAAAATTTCTGGGTCTTCAGGTCGATGAAAATCTAAGTTGGGACAACCATATAAACTATGTTATTGGGAAAATAAACTCTGGATTATATGCTTTAAAAAGAATGTCGTATCTTTGCACCTTGCCAGTTTTAAAACTTGTGTATTATGCAAACATTCACTCACATTTATCCTATGGTATTTGTGTTTATGGTGCAAGTACACATACAAATTTGGAAAGAATACTCCTATTGCAAAAAAAAGCAATTAGAATAATGTTAAATCTTAAATATTATGATCATGTTAGAAAACACTTTACAAATTTAGAGATTCTAACAGTATTCGATCAATATATTTTTGACTGCATTTTGTACATAAAAAATAATAAAAATAAACTGACATTCCGAAAAGACATACATAGCTATAATACCAGAGGGAAAAATGAAATTCACATACCACAACATAAATTAACATTCTATAATAAAAAAACTTCTTTTATTGGGACAAAATTTATAAATAGCTTGCCAAATGATCTAAAAAATGAAGGAAACTTAAATATTTTCAAAACTAAACTTAAACTTTTCTTGCTATCTAAGCCATCATATTCACTGGACGAGTTCTCTAAAAGATTAGACACTTAGTTAGCGGCTAATACCAATATGTAATAACTGTTTTACTGTATTTTTGTATTAGTTTGTAGATTTGCATTGAATTGTAAACTATTGGGACACTATTTACTGTACCGATGTACACGAAAATAAAGATGATTTGATTTGATTTGTCTGTAAAAAAATTTTAATCCCTAATAATGAGGAGGCTTCTTTTCATTAAACTCTAATATGACTTTCTGTTTTAAATTAATTGTTTGAACTTGTATTATATTTATGGAATTCTCCCAATAACCTTAATATTGAAAATCTGACTTGACTATCAAAACTGTTTTGAATAAATAAATTGTCAATATATTGAAAGAAATGAAATATTTCATTACTGAGTAACAAGGTTAAGATTCTTGAAATTGCATTCTTTTTGTAATTTAACATTTGTTTCTTTGTTATTACAGGAAGTAGCTCCATATGCTGAAATACCAAATAATATTGTCAACTGGATATCAGCAAAATAAATCATTGTTTTACTTAATGCATAAAGTCTGGATGATAATTTTGACCTTAATTTTTTTAACATGAGAATTCAAAGCAAGATTATTATTAATGTGGAGGACCAAGAAATTTTTCTTCAGATTTATAATGAAATTGGATTCATTATGTTTAAAGATATTAACTACTTTTTAAATACTTGAGCTGCTTCTCCTTCAATATCGTCCCTTCATAATCCAGAAATTAGAAGGTTTGCATCATCTGTATAAAAAAGCAATTCATTTGAATCATTTAATAATCGGATGTCTATGAGACAGAAAATAAATAATAGAGTCTCAAGTATTGACCCTTGGGAACTCTGTGGTTCATTACTGTTAGTGAGGATTTATAATAAGAAAGAGAATATTTATTATTATAATTTGGAATTTCTACTAACTGTTTCCTTTCAGACAGGCATGATTCTAGAAACTGATAAGCGGCTTTTTTTATGTTGATAATAATTTTACATTGTATGTATTATTAAATGATTTACCAAAGTCCAAAAATGTGCCCGTTTCCCTTTAGTAAATTGATTGTATAATGGATCAGTCAATTCTGTTCACCAATCTACCTTTTCAAAAGACATGCTGCTATTCACTAATTAATTCATTACTATCAATTAAGTTACTGAATTGATTTTTTATAACCTTTTAATATACTTTTCATATCACAAGCAGCATAGCAACAGGTATGTAATTAGCTAGTTCATATTATTCTCCAGTTTTATAAATTGGTTTAGCTGTATAAATGTTAATTTTGAATGAAATATACTTGGTACAAAAGAGGTATTGATTTTTTGAGTTAGTGATTTGATGATATATGCCTCAGTTTTCTTAATGAGAACAGCAGGAATCTTATCAAACCCAATGCTAAATTTATCTTTTACACAACAGGCTGAAATTTAGTAAATGTACAATCAATTTTTTTTACAAAAAATATTACCGGTAGCTCTTTGAAAACATTAGAAATTCTACAAAGTTTAGGTTTTACCGCTATGTCAACTATATTTGAATAGTAATCATTAGTTATATCACATACTTTCATTGGGTTGTTCTCTACCTTATCATTACATTTAATTACTATGACGTCGAGTTTTAGTTTGACTGATCCCTATTTCACTATTTACAGTAATACATGCAGACTTATTTGAGGATTTTTGATTTTATTTCTAATAGAATTTTCTTTTTCCTTTATAGGTTTTTTCTATAACGTTTATTTCTTAACTATACCAGTTTTGTCATTTTTTTAATGTTATTTTTTTTCTCCTGCTAACTTTGACAAATAGATTTTTGAATACTCAGAGAGCAAATTAATTTTTTGAAGTTTCTTTTTTGAAAATTATCTATGAGGCAGTCAAAAGCATTTCGTAGGGAATGTTTTTTTTATAAGAAGAGAGGCTTCTTTTATTAGTCCAAAAATTCATGGTCTTTTTTTAACCTTTTGCAAAGTTAAAAAATCATTTGGTATTCCGATTCTTTAGTTCTTCCAGACTGATTACGAAATGTCACTGTGACCCCTCTAGTAACTTTCAGATTTTTAGAAATACAATGGGAAAATGCTATAGTTGGGTCATTCCAGTAATCCTTTATTAATTTTCCTTATCTTTTCTACACTATTGATGTTTTCATTTGTTGATATTTCAGCAACAGAATTGTGTGAATTAAATCTTTTTTATCAGTTGGCAGCCCATTGCAAACAGCATCTAATCGTGTCCACTCCTTTTTTTTTAAAAAAGAAAATCTGCTTTATATGACAATATCAGTAATCCGCAACCAGTTCGGTCCCGATTATTTTGGTGTAAGTTGAGCTGTTCTGCAATTAGGGCCTACTGTATTATTGTGCTAAAGAACGAAAGAAAACGTCATGACCATAAAATGAAGATCTTCTAAGAATTAGTTATGAACTGTTCTTGGCTTATTGCATAAAACATGAACAATTATGTCTTGGACAGTAAAAAACCTTTCTAGAATAATCAATTTGCCAGAGGTCCTGGCTTTTTAGAATCTAAAGCCAAGATATTTGGCTTTTCATTTTTTAAAGTAAACTAATGTCCATAAATTAATATATTTACTATTTCTTAATTTTGTATTTTATATCTTATAATTGTACAAAATAAAATCATCTAACATATAAAAATTATAGAAGAATAATTTATTCATTTACTCACTTGTCTCAAAACTCCTATGCCATCATGTGGAGAATGGAGTGTTCTTACTGATGATGTAGGCCCACTTTCTCTACGTTCTAAAAATGTAAGAACTATCGTTAGATTTGCAACATATATTAAGCCTAAATCTGATATACAATGTCTGAGAGACAATTAATTTCAATAAACACAGGGGTTTTTTTAAAAATCTTTTGATTAAGTTTCAAAAGGTTCTTCCGAACATGTTGTTCATATCAGACAACAAAATCATGATTTAGATAATATTATTCTAGAAGAAGAAAATATTATAATATTTAATACACTACAGTATTATTATAATCTGTCTTTTGATAATAAAATAAATACTTGATAGCACACAGATTATACTACTTACATAGATTAAGCTGGGTTATATATTATAATCTACGATAGATTAAAGAGTGCTTTACAAAGTTCAAGTTTTCATCTAGTTACTGTTGTTTCTAGAGAGTGGACCTACACAAGCTAGAAGCAGGAATGTAGAATAAGTTTGTGCAGCTTACCCCCACTGTGTGTCATTTGCTTGGAGACCTATCCCCAGACCCCTCCACACAAAAATACACTGTCACAGTTCATTCGGTTTTAGTTTATTACTATTGTTTTGTACTATTGTATTTTTACTACTGTAATTTTTTGTGTGTTATTTAGTATGGTCAATATGCCAAATCCTTTTACTAGTAAACCGGTACATGGTTCAGCATTGTGTTTCAAAACACTTAATATTGGTGCAGTTAGAGTAAATTTCCTCATTACATTTAATTTGGCAGATGAAACAGCCAAAACTACTGAACTAGTCACACTGCAGTCTGAACATTTCTATTTCTCATTCTATGATTTGCTTAGGCTCACCCCCACCAGTAAAGTCATGAGGTCAGAGCATGCTACTACGCCCCAATCAGCTGTTACATACATTTTTGTTCATTTGTATTAATAGAGAGAGAAAGAAATCTTATGATGTAAAGGACAATATACTCATCCATGCACTCTTGCACAAGCTTGTCGCTATCTATAAAATTGATCTATAGGCTAATATTAAACTATTAAGCTATTATGAACACACACTGTGAGTAAATCTCTTTTCTGCAAAAATACAAACTGTCTGCTTACACACAAGGGATGCTATAGGCTTAGCTGCGATGAATAGGCAATACTATCAATATAAAGGATCAAGGCATAATATTGAATTTAGGTGCTCTGATCAAAGGCAACTTTTTGTCTCATTACTAGAGTTATAGTTTTTGCCAGACTAAGATGCGCAGGGTTCATGAAGACTAGGGAGGCCTGATCCTCTGTTGTCATTGTGTCAAACCCAAGCTTCAGCCCACCTGTATAACGACTTGGTCCAATACAAATGCTATAACTTTTAAGATTTATCACAAAACTTAAACCACAAATCTACAATTTCCCCCATTAACTAGATAGTTGATAATGTTATTATGGAACAAAAATAACACTAGTTTTATTAAATTTTAAAATAGGCATTTTTCATACACTAGTTGGCCAGAAACTCCAGTAAGGAAGCCGTATATCATTTGACAAATATAATAACTCGTTCACCTATGCTCTCCGAGGATGGTTATCTGGCGACCATGACAAGATCCAGTGAGTGCTTAGGGGAATGAACAGAGTGAAGAATATGAAATGCACAGTAGTGATAATGGGGATTATTTACCACAGCCAAAACTAGCTGGGCTTGGAATACATTTGATATAGGGGCAACAACCAACAGTCTACTCTATGGTGCGCTATAGCCAAAATAAAGGAGCTGCAAGTCCTGTGAGTGATGCAGTAGAAGTTTTAGGCATTTCAAGAACAGTGAAAGATATCGTTTCCAAAGATATAACTGTACCACTGCAAATGTATGGGGGGCAGGTGAGTTAATACCACTGTATGTGTACAGGCAGGTGGGTAAGTCAATACCACTGTACAACTGTATGTGTAGGGGTGGCTGGGTGAGTCAATAAAGAGGTAAATATGAAAGGAAATATGTTTATGGCCGTGTTGATGTTTTCCAGTTGAAGGATAATCCAAAAGACACCACACAACAAGCATGCTCAGAATGAAATAACATTAATTTGATCTGGAATAAAGTAGGCTCTGGAATAAGAGGGAAGCTGAAGCAAAAGAAGGCTGAAGAAACTAATTTAGCATCACTAGCCATAGTGGACCACAGTAGTAACCCAGTGAGGGTTCACGTAAGCACCCTCTTGAAGTAATGCGGCAAGCGACTCTGAGAGGGAACTTTCCTGGACCGATGGTTTTTAGTGGGTGCAGTCCCACAAACCAGGTCTCTTTAAAAGGGCCCTGACGGTGCATAATGCAATTCCAAAAGGTAAAAAAAAATTTTTTTTCTTTACACTCTTAAACTAGTAGTTCTTTAATTTTTGTATACTCTCTTAAATAGTATATACAGTATTCAACCCCAGCAAGGAATAAAGAGTTAATCTTAATTTGCGTAGTTTATTTCACAGGTTTGACAGGTGAAAAAGGCTGGTAATAACTAGATAATTCTGTATTTGTAACTTGGACACTTGGGTCGACAGATAAACAAATTATCATTAAATTATAATATTAAAAATTGTTCTACAACAAGTATTCAGTAATTAATTTGTTATATGTACAGTGCCGTTTTATAGTAGTACAATTATAATAAAGATATTTTGCATGTCTGTAACCATGAGAATGGTTATAAATGTGTAAATAAAGTGTTTACTTGTGTTTTGTATTGGCTATTTATAACCACTTCACATTTATATTTATTTCCTAAAGCAAGTTTTTGTGGTAATTTAAGTGCCTACTAAAACTCTCTAGTGTTTGTAAAACATTTCTTGTGAATTTACAAGCCAATCAGTTACCATGGTAACACATTTTTAGGTTTGTGTTCTGTACGTGATTATAGTAGTATAAACTATATATTTTCCCATGTATTTTAACCCTGTCACAGACACCGTACTGCGCATAGCGTTACTATCTCGTAACGTCATGGACGCATTATGGCACAATTGAGCATATTGGTCTATCTTTATTAATATAACTATGATTTTAACTGCTGTTTTATCAAATGTTTGGGTCAATTCTATTCCCATTGGTCCCTTTACACGGTGGGAGGCAATATGGACTTCCCGCATGATTCAAATGACAGCTTAAGTGGGCCGAATTAAACCCCTTTATTTTACGTGTAACTTCACAGATGCCGTACCACTCAACTTGAACTACAGCCGGCATTGTTGTTTCGGCGCCAGTATTTCTAGTTCACGTTGTAATATACTGCGTTCTTTTTTTTTTTTTTATAAAAAGGAGAGGCCGATCTCCTCCTTAACCTTACTCTGACCATTCCCCATAGACCATTGATCTGTGCGAGGAACTTATTCAGTCAGAGTAAGGGGGCGAACCTGTACAGTACAAGGTGAATATTACTGATAAATCTTTTCAGTCTAGGCCGGATTCGAACCAGCGCTATCTCTAACCCAAGCTCAAAGTCCTGACGCCTTAGACCACTCGGCCACCGGCTCGCCCTATTTTCATTATTTATAGTTTTATATTGTTTCAAAGAGGTGCACAAATAGTCCGGTTTTGCTTCATTTGTGTGAGAATATTCTGGGAACTTAGAGAACGCCCGATAAAAATACATCACCATTGCTAAACTTGACAAAAGTCAGTGTTTGTATGTAAATGAACAACAAAAAGCCGAATCTACGGATGCAATCCATATAATAGCCTTCATTTAGTTGGCTATTCTTGTTTCTAAGATAGTCTGGACAATGATAAATAGCACCAGCTTTATAGCATATTTAAAATAGCGTTTAATAAGGTTTACTTTCATATTAGAAAGTATTTTTTCAGCACTACTGAATATTCTAAGTAAGTATTCATAACCATACTATAAGTTTAAATGTTTACAAACACATCTCAGCGACAACTAACAGAAACAACAAAAAGTATGCAACGTAACTAGCAACGCTAGCGCTCTGTATGGATCGCCCAAGAACAAATCAAAATACAATACAGTACATCCAGTTCGCTGTATACCAGGAACCATGCCTTCACGCGTGCATGTGTATAACACTACACAAGCAACATGGATGTAATGAGTTCATTGCCGGCACTGCTATGAGAGTCAGACGTTTAATTTTTCTACAGAGGTGTAACAACTTTAGAAAATAAATGTTCACTGCTCATTAGATTGGTCAGCTGATCTGTATAAACAGGAATCCAGATAATTTGGGCCCCGATAAAACGATGTTTACTTTATATACAAAAATATAAAATGTGTTGAGTCCTGTAAGTTATTTATCTCTAGTTTTTATTGTTTGCAAATAAACCGATAACCAAACACAAAAAGGTTTATTTTATTTTATAAGTATAGTAACTTATTTAACAAAAAACCAGCAAATTGCCTTGAAAATCCTTTAACGGTATGGAAAAAAGTAGTAGGCAGATCGGTCGAGCGTTAAAAAATCAATTTAAATACGGTAAGTAAAAAATACTAAGAGTTGTGACATTTTTTTTCAATTTCAAGTTAAAAACCTAATGTCTGCAGATAAAAAGAATCTCTCATGAAAATATAACCAATTATTGACCCATTTCAGGCCGAGTTTTAAATTTAATTAGGTGAAAAAAACTGCATGGTTGCCATTTTGTTATTTTATAGGCCTATGTGACAAACAAGTTTTTCACATATTAAATTCTCTTATTATCATTTTTAACCAGGCCACTTCATAACAACAAATTTTCTTTTCTAAGTGAGAAGATAGTGCATACCCTAAAGTTCTTCTAGTTTAGCCTACTCTAATAATATATAGTATAGCCTACTAAGGCGATATAACACATTCTGCTTTCTATTTGGTCCTAAATGTAAACGCTTAACACTTCATCAACATTAGAGTTCATTTCCAAACTTAGGCCTCCGTCTAATTTAGTCTGAGGTCCAACTCCAAAACTGCATTTCAAGGGATAAAACTACATCTTATTAATATATGATCAATTAATTGACATACCAATCAAGACCAAATCAATTGACTTACTGAAATTATACTAGCTTGAGTTTACCTCCTACATATAAATCAACTTCCTAGTATATATCTCAAACATAATAGATCTCATAAAATATTTAGACCTTTTAAAACATTTTATTCAGCTGAACTGAGAAGTCAAATTCAGAGTGAAAATGCGGAAATACCTATTCTTACAAATGCATACCAGATCACTTTGAACAATGTTAATTTAACAAATCTCTTAATTTTATAATCAGTACGCCCAGGATAAAAGTTTGTTCACAATTGATGGCCTAACCAAAGTCTAGTTTAGTGGAAACTAGAAAACTATATAAAGATAATTAAAACATTACAAAAGTCACCAGTACCTTCATTAAACTCAAACTCATTCAGCACTTTTTCTAAATCAACCGCAAATTTCTCCATATCTTATCATTTCAAGATTACAATCTGACAAACAAGCTTACAGGCGGAAGCCATTTGCAATCAGATTCACTCTAACA
>JAQJVL010007271.1:0-24766 GCA_035578905.1 Stictocephala bisonia | reverse complement strand
ATACACGCCCTCTTACAAGATCACACCAACCCGACTCTTCTGTAACTAACAAATACTTATACACACCCTCTTACAAGATCACACCAACTCGACTCTTCTGTAACTACCAAATACTTATACACACCCTCTTACAAGATCACACCAACCCGACTCTTCTGTAACTACCAAATACTTATACACGCCCTCTTACAAGATCACACCAACCCGACTCTTCTGTAACTACCAAATACTTATACACGCCTTCTTACAAGATCACACCAACCTGACTCTTCTGTAACTAACAAACACTTATACACGCCCTCTTACAAGATCACACCAACTCGACTCTTCTGTAACTACCAAATACTTATACACACCCTCTTACAAGATCACACCAACTCGACTCTTCTGTAACTACCAAATACTTATACACGCCTTCTTACAAGATCACACCAACCCGACTCTTCTGTATTTAACAAACACTTATACACGCCCTCTTACAAGATCACACCAACTCGACTCTTCTGTAACTAACAAACACTTATACACGCCCTCATACAAGATCACACCAACCCGACTCTTCTGTAACTACCAAATACTTATACACACCCTCTTACAAGATCACACCAACTCGACTCTTCTGTAACTACCAAATACTTATACACGCCCTCTTACAAGATCACACCAACTCGACTCTTCTGTAACTACCAAATACTTATACACGCCCTCATACAAGATCACACCAACCCGACTCTTCTGTAACTACCAAATACTTATACACACCCTCTTACAAGATCACACCAACTCGACTCTGCTGTTAACTACCAAATAATCGTGCATTACAAGTCTTTGCGTAGTTTCTGCCTTTTTATATTGATTATTAATCAATTATTGTAATACAGAAATTTACAAAATATCGTAAAGCCCATTCCCGTCCGAAAAATTCATTTACCCCCAACATTTGTACCTTCTAAAACAGCCGTGCAACCCCGCTTATCAGAGTATTTTACGTTTTTCAAAGTCCATGTAGAGCTTCCTTTGTCTATTGTAGTGTGTCGTTGACCGAAGCCAATGGAGCCAACTTCAATGTCAACAAGGATCCCCCCCTCCAATAGATAGGTGTAACAGTGTATACTATGTTGGAATAGTGTACACGAATTCCTACTACCGAAGTCAACTGATTATAATGTAGTTTTGCATTTGACATTGTCAGTAATATTAGTCTAGAAAGGAACGAAAAAGATGCTAATAAATTTAGTCATTGTCTTTAAAAATCTTCTAATCATTTCATATTGTCATTATATTTGTTTATTTTGTGGACGTATTTTTGTTTGATAAAAAGAATAATAAACTGAAATTTATTTTGAGATTTTGTTGACAGCAATATTTATTTATAGTAATGTATTGTAAGATACGTATTTCTCAATCCTTTATTAACTTTATTAATCTCTAAATATTATAAAACAATCATAATTTTTAATATTACAATTTTTACCAATTTTGTTTTGTTTTTTAATAATATATAACATTTAGTTAGTTAAATTTAGTTTATTAATTTAAGTAAAATTATTGCTTTAACAGGTAGCGAGCTATGTGTAACTGTTGCGAGACTCAAAATGTTTAATTTTTGTTTGTTTTTATAATTTTATATTATATTAATTTATTGGTCACATTACAAAGAAACAGTGACTAGTTATATTATTAATTTTTAGTGTTGTTTTATTGTATGCTTATTATTGAGGAAATAAATAATTTATTTATCTGTCAATCGGAATGCATGAAATCTGAGAATTTTAAAAGTAAAATAAACTGTCATTAAATAAACGGTTATTTATTAAATTGATACACACTGAATGATAGTCCTTGAATTTTATTTCACATGATAAAAGTGTATATTTTAAACTATAGGACATAATATTTTGAATCAAACAGCACAGATAATGATTGCGTTATCAGAATGTAATTTTTTACACTGTGAGTTTTCCCAGTATATTATAGACTGGGATTTTAAGGTAGACCGCCCTATGGTATGTTAGTGGGAAACCCGCAGCGCAAGGTTTTCCGTTTAAACGTTTTTAAGATTGTAATTTAGCGATTCAATAAACAAATGAATAAATGAGTTTATTTCCAAAATTACATAAAATTAAATTCTCACTTGCTTGGTAGAAAATTAACTGACCTCGTTTGCCAGTAAATGTGATCAGAGGACAAATTAGAGAACATTATAATAACAAAATAAAATATTCAAAAATAAACTAATTAACAATACTTAAATGAGTTAAGACCTTCATAGTTACAAATATACTAAGGCACTTCCTGTTGTGATGAAAAAGAAGATATTATAACAAAGAAATTGCACATAAATAATACAATAAACATATACACATAAATATATATGTATATACACATAATAATAATGACGCATATAAAAACAAGTTAATTATGAATATAGAATTTAATATAAAATAAAATATTAAAATCTTATTAAATGAAAATAAGAATACAATTTAGTTTCAAACATACTTTTAGGGTTATTATAAAGTAATATAAACATATATATTTTTAATTGAAGGCATAAACAACGTAAATAAATCTTTAAATAAATCAAATATACTTCAGGAAATAAAACAATATCTAATACATATTATGTAGACGTACAACTATATGCACGAGGGGAAAAATTTTCATTTTTTAAAGTTGATTGATTATCTAAATAAAGATACACACAATTGCACACACCTTCCAAAATGAAATTAAATAACTTCTGTAAATGAGGATTAGTTGAGTCCAACTTTGTAAACGTGAGGAAGTATAATTTTTATATTTATTGCCAAATTGTAACTGTACACACGAATCGAGATTCTTATTTTTTGTTACCATTATATATTTAATATCTTACTTTTATTTAATAACGTTGTATTATAGTTGCATTATAGCAGCTTATTCATATTAAAATGGTCAATTAAAAAAATTTAATTAGTGGTTATGGGGTAAGTAAGAGAGAGCTCAATAACTCTAACCTCACTAGTTGAATCATTTCTTCAATAAAGACATTTTTACTTTTTCATTTTATATATTTTAATTAGTAGCAAATTCATATTTTGGTATCACAAACAGTAACATAAATTAATATACAGTGAATAACATTTTACTTAAAGTAATTTTATTCAGTAAACGTGATTGTATAAGTGCCTTCAGTTTGTCGATACAAAACACAAGCAGCCAAGTCACAATGATGCAGTCTCGGTATTGAAGGGAACTAGACTAAATATAAAAAAAGCTCTTTTCCCTTATAAAAGAAATAATTTGAAATAATGTATTTTAGTGGGGGGAGGAAATCTAAACATAATTTTGAAGTATCGTCGGTGTAGAGTAAATAAAATCTTATAGAGATTTTAAACTGATTCTAACATTAAAATTGATGTAGAAGCAGGTTTTTTTCTTAATAAGATTTTGAGTGATCTATAAGGAAATAAAACAAAAGTGTTTCTTTGTGATCGGGATGTTTTAAATCGTGCTGCATGTGCATAGAGTAACATATAAGCTTAACCTATGGATAAGATTTATCAAATGCGTCAAATGAGGGAAATACTTTACGAGGCCTCTGGAAATATGTTTAATAAATTAAAAACTAATAGGCAAAAATTTAATAAGACTTTGTAGTTATGTACATGTCCCGTATACTAAAACATTTAGACATGTTTATCTTGTTTTTCGCAACGTGAGGGAATGGTCCTACGAAGGTAGTCCTGAAACATATTAGACGAAAGGCCTACCTTGAGTTATTTTAAAGGTCTTTGTTTTTACAACACAAGAGTGGAAACCCAGTCAGAAAACACTAATGTCAACCTGGTATTAAAATATAAATGTGGTAAATTCATGGGGTTTTTAATAATAAAAGTGTAAATTTGATGCACAGTGAAAACTAGTTAAAATTCTGACCCTTTTTTGTTTCAACTGGAATAAAAAGTTTAGAACATATAATATAATATAAAAATGCATATTTCATACAGATCAATCAAACTAGGAAAACGATGGTGTAATTGATTTTTAATATGCCCTCTTAGTAAACAACGTTCAAACTCAGGTACACATAATATTTCCTGCGCCAAAGTATGTAAAATATGTTATAAAATATAGCATTATAAAACATTTTTATTTATTCCTTTTTTTCTTAATCTCATACACTCTTTGGCTTTAATGAAAACTGAAAAGAAAATCTAGAAATTAAACGTTTACCTTGATTTGAACAGTTGGCTCAGCATTTTAAATATGCTGAACCTTAAACAAATTCAACTAAATCACATGTCATTTCCAGTTTTGTTTGAGGCCCATTGATTTCGGAAGTTAGCCCCTCAGTGTTACTGGCGGACTCTGGTGCTATAAGAAGTTGGAGTCTACTAAATTCCTTGGAAATACCTCGACAGAGGTTTTGATATAGGAATGATACTAATTAAATAGTCGTAAATGCTCTAGTTATCTTCCAGGCCATTTATATACTGACGACTCTCTCTAAATACTAGCCCTATTCAGTAACTGATGACGGCATATATAAGTTCTCATTTACCCTCACCTTATCTATGGACCTCGGTGATTTGGGGAGGTGTGTATATAGTGAAATTCCTTGAAAGTGTTTAGACTACAAAACGAAGGCAGTCCGAATATTGCAAATTTAATGAGCCAGAGAGTCGTGCAAACCAATGTTCAAACAACTCAACGGTTTTGACTCTACCTTGCTTGTATATTCTAAAACAATTTTTAAATGTTATTCGAAATGCAACCTGAAAAGGGCAGTGACTTACCATATTTATAATACTAAGAGGCAGAGATTGACTACCGTACTGGCACCACAGAACGGTAGTCTATCAACACCTGCCCTCTGCAGGTGGGTGTTAATTAATTAACAGCCTACATAAAGAAATTAAAATTGCTTCCAAATTCAAAAATATTTTAGACCCGCTTGAGAGACATACTGTTGTCCCAGGCTTTTACAGCATCGAGTTCCTAGCACACGACTGGGAGACCAAACTTAATTGGCTAAACACGTTTGACAGTTTGTGGGAGTTTCAAACACTATAGGTAGATTTGTGTATTACCCTCCTTGTATGTATGTTTGTTTGTATTTATTATTATGATGATTGGTTAAATTATTAAAGCCTTAGGTAATAAATTTAATAGTTGACGTTTTCGATACAATGTTGTTATATGATCCACAATAAGAATTATATTATTATTATTATTTATAAGAAAACGTTGGAAACTAAACTGTCATCTGTGTAGAGCCCAAGGTGTACGTAGAAGGCTTCCGTTACATCACGCGCGTGTAGAATGACAAGCCAGCTTGGATAGGCCTACCAATAGCGATTGCGTAATAATTATGTAATCAGAAGGTGTACCTTAAGTAATCATACAAGACTATGATTACACAGACTAACGAATGAAACGTAGTATGTTCTAAGGTCGGGACAGTAGAGTAAAGATTAAACCTTGCCAACCAAGGATAAATTTAATTGGTATCGTTAGAGAACGCCAATGACCACTTAGACTACTAATACTTATCATTAGGATATATTATAAGTTATCCTAGAACTTCAATAAATAAATAAATAAATATATATTTATATATATATATATAATATAAGTATATATAATAAATGCTATTTTGAATACTAATATATATTAGGTGTTTTTAATTTATTTTACCAATTAAAAACAAAATTAGATTTTCAATAAATAACTCAATTAGTTTACCAAAGTGATAAGGAAAAAAAGAAGATGGGAGGAACTTATACCATTACTTTAATTTTATAAGCAGCTTACTCTCTTTAACAACATGTAAAATATTTTGAAGGCCTTATATAAAAGTTATGTTCCGGTTTTTATAAGTTTTTTATAAAGATGCACAAAATAGACATTTTGCTTTTTTTCACATATGTAAAAAATTATAGATAACTATTATTTATCAAAAATTTAAGTGCAATTATTTAGTACTTATCAGGTAATGAGATAGTAATAATACAGGCATTGACAAACAGTCCATGAAGAGTTTTCGTCCCAGACGATCGGCTAGGTCCATTTTTTTTAATGAGTGTTCTAATGACCATACCGAGGTTCTAATGACCACTTACGAGGTTTCTAATGACCTTAACGAGGTATCTTATGACCTTAACGAGGTTCTAAAGACCTTAACGAGGTTTTTTTTTTTGTTTTTTTTTTTTTTTTTTTTTTTTTTTTTTTATTTTGTTTTTTTTTTTTTTTTTTTTTTTTTTTTTTTTTTTTTTTTTTTTTTTTTTTTTTTTTTTTTTTTTTATTTTTTTTTTTTTTCTAATTGACCTTAACGAGTTTATCAATGAAGGTTTCCTATTGGAACCTTAACGAGTTTTTTTAATGGGGTTCTAATGACCTAAAACGAGATTTTTAATGAGGTTCAAATTGACCTTACCGAGTTTTTTAATGAGGTTATAATGACCTTGTAGTAGTGAAATAGTGGCGAATTGCCGTCAAGAATTAGGAATTTCCTGGTCAAAACGATTACCATCCCTTCCGCCCTTCCCCCTCGCGGGTCTCTCCCCTGCACCCCCCCACCGTACAAAATCAAAAGCCTCGTTACGATTACCGAAGGTTCCCCGACAATCTCTCCGGAAATCGCCCCGAAGGTATTACTCCGTAAACAATCATGACATTTATCCGTACCCCGTAGGTAAAAAAAAAGCTACACTCACGAAAACGAGTGCGTCCCTAGCGCCAATGAAATTTTATCGCGGACCCCGCCGAAAGTCAATTAGGGCCCATGTCGATAGAACCAGATTACACTTTTAGCAGCGTCATAGATAGTGATTCGCTACCCCAATATCCGACCACCCTAATAACAAACTCTTTTAATATTATTCCAAACATCACACCATTAGAACATATCTTTTAAACATTTAAAACTACCGCCCCACCACTTTGGATTCTAGTTTCGGTGCTATTTTGTCGCGGCGCGTCCCCGATTTCGCTCAAATTTGGTAACAAACGAGACCCTCGTACATCCGCCAGCCAACCACTCACGACCCTGTTAGAGACAGTCTGTCGACA
This sequence comes from Stictocephala bisonia, assembly GCA_035578905.1. Taxonomy (NCBI): domain Eukaryota; kingdom Metazoa; phylum Arthropoda; class Insecta; order Hemiptera; family Membracidae; genus Stictocephala; species Stictocephala bisonia. Next base: position 17,710 of record JAQJVL010007271.1, on the reverse strand, counting down.
GTCGACACTGTTCCTTAAACAATACTCGCCGAAACCCCCACCACTCAAGTCACGACGCATCGAAACCGGTATCAAGTTTACGTTATAAATATACCGTCCGATTTTTAATGACGCTCAAGATTAGGTACACGGTTATACACTCAACCTCCATCACCACCAAACTACGCACGTCACCCCTACCCAAATCACACGACACATCGCCCTGCACCACTATGTTCAAAACACCACTACCCGCCCCTTTCCCCAAAGCTTGCCCAAATTTCACAAATCTTTCCCAAAATTTCTTTTCCCCAACCCCCCATTAAGGCCTTTCCCAGCTCCCTTCCCACAATTTTCACTTTGCCCAACACACAACCCTAAGCAGTCAAACCGGCCCCACCACCAGACCTGCGACCACCTCCAATGAGTGCACGAGACACCTCTAGCAGCACCGCTACATTACAACTCATCTATATGCAGACCGTATAGTTATAAAGTATACATAACCTATACATTCATTTAACTCTCTAAATAGGACATAACCTAGACCTAACTTACCTTTACCTAAGTCAAATTATAGCCAACCCATTATCTCCAGGCATTTCCTAGTATTAAAACAAACCCTAGACTCACTCACTTGCGCTAAAACCTCACAAGAGGAGTACCATAAATGATTGCGAGACACCACTATCCCCACCCACAGACCCCGAGCCCCCTACCCCCATCACTGACCTTCGTACAACCCACGACGGGCAACCACAAGACCATCAATACATGAAAGCCCCTTATATATCATATAGCTGTAGCATTTCCGTGAACCCAAATGGCCCCTAAGCAAACTTTAAGACATAGAAAAACCGTTCTCGTCGCGGCTATTCCGGACAATTGCATAGAATACCAATTCAGAACATGATCCTACACCACGCCCAAGACACAATTCATGAACCAGCAACCACATTGAACCCCCAACCACAGATGCAATCCCCAGAATGCAGCACAAGACCATGATCTAAGACAAAACATAGCTCGCCATCTCAAGAGCTGCACCCGGACCTAGCAACGACTCTCGGGAGCCCCAGCGACCTTGCCCGACCTGCGGGACGATGATAAACCGCTCGTCCAACCGCAGCATAGCACACTCAAAGAAGTGCGAACGCGGTGTTCACCGTCAAAGAGAAAAGCAGACGAGACAGAGTGGGTAGAGAGTAGGTAGGCCCCTCCACATCTCAAGAAAACTTGCCTTAGCTCACTATGAGCCTCAGAGCCATTCTACTGCCTTCCTCCTCTATCATCGACGAGAACCACACCCAACACCACAATAACCTCTGCCTACAACTCAGTCCCAAGTCTGCGGTGGAGTACCATGACGGTCGCGATGCTCTTGTGATGGAGGAAGTAGAGAACCGCTTTACCAAAGGAAAAATGAGGACGTAATGTTTGTAGATAAACACCCCTAAATGAAAAGAACCCCCCCGTCCATATTCTTGAAAAAAGCACGTCACCTCTCATCCAATCCAAGATCATGGAGCTGGTCACAAGGGATGAGGAGACAAAAAGGCAAATATTGTCCTATTTTTGCAGAATAGTACAAAACGCTAATCAACAACGTATGAAGAAACCACCTATCTCAGCAAAATATCCCACGACAATGTCATCTCACAACCCAACAACCGATCTATGGGAACACGTCCACAGAGACTGCACGAAAGCTCCATACCGAAATGGAACGACATGCAATGCTAACGTGATCAGGCTGGTACCACTAGCCGACAAATTCCTCAAGCTACAACTCAAGATCAACCACAATACCTACCACTTTTAGCACTTAGTCCTGTGGATCTACTTATATTCCCCTTCCCTAAAAAGAAGCCTCCCCTCCACAGCCCACAACCCAAAACACCCAACCCACGCCCATTCCTAGCAACAACATGGTCCTAAGATGGCGTCTCATGACATCCCGTCACCTGGCCCGATCAACCCCGATGCCCGGAGCATCCCACCACAATCTACATAGCCGATATATCGAACACGACAAGATCAGCAACCACCAAGGAATCGAGTTTTTCCCCGTGCACGCCTTACGATATAAAAACCAGCTGTTCGAGCATAGTAGAAAGGCGCCTTTTCCGATCAATGGTTCTAACGCCTCCCATCCCCGAAACTACTTAGACTCCCCTCAGCAGTAGACCGACAGTGCGCAACCAAACCTACATCGATCTCAACCTACCGAAACCGGCAACCAGCTCCACCCCACCCAAACAAGGAGCTCCACCGTCGATCAGATTCCTGACACGTATAGATTCCCCAGGTTAATATATTTAATTTACTGGGGAGCTTCATGGTCAAACCTACATATGCCGCCGTTGCTTGCTCCACTTCGGCACGCGATACATCTACACGCCCCGTCCCCCGACGGAAGACTGCCGTGAACAATGTGAGCCGTCAAGATTAATATGCGCACCTGTGCGGGAAGCAGACAACCCGTAATAGCGTCTTGTCCCGCCTCCTTCAGCGCTACCCCAAACACCCCTCGAACCGGAGTGCCGGACTATGCGGTGCATTCGAGAGGAGCGGCCCGTTATGACGCTGTCGCCACCGGCCGCCTCCACTCCCCCAAGGCGCCTACGCGTCCTAAATACCCGGGAACACGAACCATCTCTCCCTGAACGCAAAACTGCTTCACATAACCTACATCGTCTATACAAAGGAGAGTGCGACCAAGTCCAGTCAACTACTTCGGCAAAGATGCAGCTCAATTCTAATAATGCGCCACATGAACCCATTCCACGTTCGTGTCCCCACCCAACCCCTACACCACCCAGCAAGCGGCTAGGAAAAACCCAAGGATCTACCATTAGAAGATCTACCACCACCCAACTCAATCCACGAACAGCTAAGTCACAACTGGTCAAAAAACCCATCCCCGACAAGAAGATCAAAAAGTACGAGAACCAACGACCACGCTTACCTGGCAAGTATCAGTCAGTGCCTTGCCCCACACCACACTGTCCAACACTGCTAGTAACCGTGATCCCCCCACAATATCCCCCCATCAACCATACCCTCCACATGCGAGGCACCGCCACCCCCTCCGCCACCCCACACATACCACACACAGATAGGGCACAATGAAGACACAATAGCTCAAAATCCAAGTCAAAGTGAAGAGAGTACATCACCTACAACATCCATCAACGAATAAAAGGAGGAACAAAATTAAGTATTATTTCGATTCATGCAGATTAATCAGCCCACAACCCTCGACAACAACTATCAAACCACCCTCACTCCATCTTTCAACACAGACCGACACCCAACAAAATACAACTCAGGTGAACAGCGTTCAACTAATCTCGACTCACCAAGGGTGTCCTCCCCATAACGCAAAACCGGGCCCTCTCACTGCACAAGTATCAGCTGACATCCCTATCCACAAAAGAAAGGTACCTTTTTATAATAAGTTAACCAAGGACCAATTACAAATTGAGGACTACGACCAGTCAAACCCAGTATGGCAATACCAAACCACCAATCCCGACTGCCCTGCAACACAGCCCACAACCCCCAGACCGATTAACATATAAAATGCTGTACAACAAGTAGCCACCTACAGAGACGACCCTGCCTTCATACCAAAAACCATCATCCCCCCTTGATCCAGCTTGGTACTCGTTTCACTGCACCACAGGACATGCCTGGAGTGCCAATGTTAAAAACCACCAAAGATGAACTTAGAGCTTTCTCACAGATTACACCATGATACTTATGCTTGGAAAAAAGGCAAACCGGCCGTGGGGAGTATCTCAGTATGGCTACACTCACACTCAATCGTCATGGCAAATGCAAAAACAAGACCCGTACCAAGGACGAGTACTATGCCGCCAATCCACACTACCACACTCACGAACCAACTGATGAAGCCCAATAATTAGTATAGAACGTGAAGGCGGCGCATCTACAGCCACAATGGCCTCATACAAAGACAATTAGTAGGGTAGACAATCCAAGCACCATAGAAGTCACAACAAATCGCTGATGACTCACTCAGATACAGGATATAACATATAAGTGTGATATATAGAATAACCTCCCCAACTCCATAGAACAATTCATACATACCCCTCCCTCTAGTCCTGAAACAACGGGGCGCCACCAAGATTCAAAGAAAAAAAAACAGTTGCTAACTCTCTTCCACAAAGAAAAATATGTGCTGCATCTATAGGACCAATGAAGCAAAACCTGTACCCACTGGGCAAGTCGGGGGCTGACTTGCCAGAACAAACACCGCGGTCAATTAGCTTTAATCCCCAAAGCCCCATGCTCAAGAGATCCAACGTGAATAGAACCACAACAACAAGCGTATCAAGAGGGCCACCAAAGAATTTTTGAAAATGGACATTTCTAAGCTCATGAATAAAAGCGAATTTGGCAAGGACGAATGCGACACCTCCGAAACCGAGAAAATAAACTGCAGTCCCCCCCCGCATAACCCGAATCTACCAAGTGCAAGCCTCCTCCACCCAACCCCCCCGCACGTGGACCCTCAACCACCCATGGCCCCACTTGGCCGCAAGACCACATGGTCCCGAACGAAACTTCCATTATTCACAACGTGCCATATACTATGGACCATGAGTATTCTGGACGTATCAAAAACTCTAATGTATAACTTCCATTTCAATACCATCAAGAACAGATACGGCACCAAAGCTCAGCTTCAATACACAGACACTGACTCACTCACCTACCTTATAGAAACTGACAACTTCTACACTGACATGAAAGAGATGATCAATTTGTTTGACACCAGCGGCTATCCAGAACCCAACCGCTACAACATTCCTCGAATAAACAAAAAAGTCATAGGAAAGTTTAAGGATGAGCTCAACGGAAGAATAATGTATGAATATGTGGGACTGCGCTCCAAGATGTATGCAAGCAGATCAGAGAAGAAAGACGACAACGATGATGGAATTATCAAAAAATCCAAAGGTGTCAAGATGAGCACAGTAAAAAATGAAATTAATTTTGATGACTATAAGTACTGCTTAGAAAATTTTGCCCGCCAATACAGCACTAAGAGCGTGAACTGTACAAAAGAAAATCACTCTGATGTATACCATTCAATGAACATGATAAGAAGTTACCGTCATGAACTGTATAGCGTAGAGTTGAATAAGATTTCCCTTTCTGGAAGGGATGATAAACGATATATATTGGATGGAGGTATCAAGACCCTGCCTTGGGGTCACTACTCTATCCCTAATGACACCATGCTTAATTTAACTATTGACGAAGCTTTATTGACAGAGTAGAAGGGAGCACAAGAGTGCAGGAGGTAGCAAATAGAAGAAGGCCGGCTACCACTTTCCGCAGCGGGGAGGGGCTGTGGGATCCCTTAAAAAACATTATAAATCGTAATATATTGTATCAATAAACGCCAATCGGTTCTCTAGCTTCATAACATTGGTCAGTTTTTTGTATATACTAAACTGTAGACTTATCCGTAATACCGTTTGGTTGGATTTTACTTTGTGTTCATTTTAAAATTTAAAAAACCGGGTCCTTTAGTGGTCTTAATGTACGTATGCACATGCAAAACTTACGAGTAATACTTCTACACAATGTTACAGGATGTGGCTCACCACATCAGTCTTATCGCTTGTGTCAATAAAGACGAAATATCAGCTTACTTTTTACTGTTAATAATAAAAAGATTATATACTTCCAACTACGCAGAGTTGATGGAATGGGACTTTGCTATAACCCATGGTTGCTAACATGCCCGTAGAAACCAAATTTACGGCATTGACAGAAATCAACCCAACCGTAGTGCAGACACCGTACTGGGTGAACCTACTTCTTTATCATGGTAACTCCTACGCCAGGTAAGTAATGTTAAGTTAGTTTTAAGTAAACTCTTTTACCGTCAACCTTTAAAAAACAATCTGTAAAATAAATTCTGTTATAATATGAACACTTTTGTGAGTTTACATAACTACAATTTATTAACGGATATCTCCAGCTCTGTGTGAATTTCTATAGAATACCGTACCATCGAGGTGAGGGCGGCCCAAATTTAATAAAAAATCGCCCGACTGTTCTCTAAGGCAGCTTTAAAACGTGTAAGACCTGAGGCGGTCCTGCAACTTGGGGCTGGGCTAATCCCCGTAAGACCTTGAGTCGCAGTCCGGGCCCTCGTACGGTACGTGTATCTGGATGTGTGTAACACTCTATGGCTGGCTTAAACTCTGTAAGTCCAGGGTGTGAGTAAGGGATATTTTTAGTAACAAGAAAAATAAAATAAATAAATAAAAGCCCTTTGTAAGTTTGTGCGTCACATTGAAAGGCTTCTCCAAGTAAAGTGGCGGCTAGACTTATAGTGGACCCAAAAAAAAAAGTATAAAAAAAAGAAACACAAAAATAATACTGGGAGGTAGCAATTTTGTTATGGAGCGGCTATCACCGTAGCTTGCGATGGTTGAGGCAAGTTACATTAAAGTAAGTGGGATTATGCCTACTGGGGACACCCACTATAATAAAAAACGCGCCAATGCACAAAGTGCAATGACCCTATACCCCTTGGGTGGTGTGGAAACTTGGGTCAAGACTTGTCTGGACAGGCATTGACTTGATAGTCATGGTCTTGTCTGGGAATGCAAGGACAAGTGTTACGACTCGTGCATAGACCTTCAGGGAAGGAGGCACAATACTCTCTCAAGGTCAACTGAGAGTATAAAAGGACTCGTATTTTCACTTTTTTTTTATCAGTCTATCATGGCGGGTTGGGCTAAGCCGGGTTAAATCAACGTGGGTTAATAAAACCTGAGTTAGCCCAACCCAGGCTATAAATAGAATTGTTTTCTAAATTCTTTATTATTAAACATGAATTCGAATGAACAAGATCTTGTATCAGCTTTGGCTTCGCCACGCGCGCCAGCCGGAAGAACATTTCCCACCATACCTGTGAACTTCTTTTGTTGCATATTGCGATGCAGAAAGACTTGGAAAACAGAAAAACAAAAAAAAACAGAAAAACAGAAAAACAGAAAAACAGAAAAACAGAAAAAACAGAAAAACAGAAAAACAGAAAAACAGGAAAACAGAAAAACAGAAAAACAGGAAAACAGAAAAACGGTCGTTTTTCTGTTTTCCTGTTTTCCTGTTTTTCTGTTTTTCTGTTTTCCTGTTTTTCTGTTTTTCTGTTTTTCTGTTTTTCTGTTTTTCTGTTTTTCTGTTTTTCTGTTTTTCTGTTTTTCTGTTTTTCTGTTTTTCTGTTTTTCTGTTTTTCTGTTTTTCTGTTTTTCTGTTTTTCTGTTTTTCTGTTTTTCTGGTTTTTTTTGTTTTTCTGTTTTCCAAGTCTTTCTGCATCGCAATATGCAACAAAAGAAGTTCACAAGTATGGTGGGAAATGTTCTTCCGGCTGGCGCGCGTGGCGAAGCCAAAGCTGATACAAGATCTTGTTCATTCGAATTCATGTTTAATAATAAAGAATTTAGAAAACAATTCTATTTATAGCCTGGGTTGGGCTAACTCAGGTTTTATTAACCCACGTTGATTTAACCCGGTTTAGCCCAACCCGCCATGATAGACTGATAAAAAAAAAGTGAAAATACGAGTCCTTTTATACTCTCAGTTGACCTTGAGAGAGTATTGTGCCTCCTTCCCTGAAGGTCTATGCACGAGTCGTAACACTTGTCCTTGCATTCCCAGACAAGACCATGACTATCAAGTCAATGCCTGTCCAGACAAGTCTTGACCCAAGTTTCCACACCACCCAAGGGGTATAGGGTCATTGCACTTTGTGCATTGGCGCGTTTTTTATTATAGTGGGTGTCCCCAGTAGGCATAATCCCACTTACTTTAATGTAACTTGCCTCAACCATCGCAAGCTACGGTGATAGCCGCTCCATAACAAAATTGCTACCTCCCAGTATTATTTTTGTGTTTCTTTTTTTTATACTTTTTTTTTGGGTCCACTATAAGTCTAGCCGCCACTTTACTTGGAGAAGCCTTTCAATGTGACGCACAAACTTACAAAGGGCTTTTATTTATTTATTTTATTTTTCTTGTTACTAAAAATATCCCTTACTCACACCCTGGACTTACAGAGTTTAAGCCAGCCATAGAGTGTTACACACATCCAGATACACGTACCGTACGAGGGCCCGGACTGCGACTCAAGGTCTTACGGGGATTAGCCCAGCCCCAAGTTGCAGGACCGCCTCAGGTCTTACACGTTTTAAAGCTGCCTTAGAGAACAGTCGGGCGATTTTTTATTAAATTTGGGCCGCCCTCACCTCGATGGTACGGTATTCTATAGAAATTCACACAGAGCTGGAGATATCCGTTAATAAATTGTAGTTATGTAAACTCACAAAAGTGTTCATATTATAACAGAATTTATTTTACAGATTGTTTTTTAAAGGTTGACGGTAAAAGAGTTTACTTAAAACTAACTTAACATTACTTACCTGGCGTAGGAGTTACCATGATAAAGAAGTAGGTTCACCCAGTACGGTGTCTGCACTACGGTTGGGTTGATTTCTGTCAATGCCGTAAATTTGGTTTCTACGGGCATGTTAGCAACCATGGGTTATAGCAAAGTCCCATTCCATCAACTCTGCGTAGTTGGAAGTATATAATCTTTTTATTATTAACAGTAAAAAGTAAGCTGATATTTCGTCTTTATTGACACAAGCGATAAGACTGATGTGGTGAGCCACATCCTGTAACATTGTGTAGAAGTATTACTCGTAAGTTTTGCATGTGCATACGTACATTAAGACCACTAAAGGACCCGGTTTTTTAAATTTTAAAATGAACACAAAGTAAAATCCAACCAAACGGTATTACGGATAAGTCTACAGTTTAGTATATACAAAAAACTGACCAATGTTATGAAGCTAGAGAACCGATTGGCGTTTATTGATACAATATATTACGATTTATAATGTTTTTTAAGGGATCCCACAGCCCCTCCCCGCTGCGGAAAGTGGTAGCCGGCCTTCTTCTATTTGCTACCTCCTGCACTCTTGTGCTCCCTTCTACTCTGTCAATAAAGCTTCGTCAATAGTTAAATTAAGCATGGTGTCATTAGGGATAGAGTAGTGACCCCAAGGCAGGGTCTTGATACCTCCATCCAATATATATCGTTTATCATCCCTTCCAGAAAGGGAAATCTTATTCAACTCTACGCTATACAGTTCATGACGGTAACTTCTTATCATGTTCATTGAATGGTATACATCAGAGTGATTTTCTTTTGTACAGTTCACGCTCTTAGTGCTGTATTGGCGGGCAAAATTTTCTAAGCAGTACTTATAGTCATCAAAATTAATTTCATTTTTTACTGTGCTCATCTTGACACCTTTGGATTTTTTGATAATTCCATCATCGTTGTCGTCTTTCTTCTCTGATCTGCTTGCATACATCTTGGAGCGCAGTCCCACATATTCATACATTATTCTTCCGTTGAGCTCATCCTTAAACTTTCCTATGACTTTTTTGTTTATTCGAGGAATGTTGTAGCGGTTGGGTTCTGGATAGCCGCTGGTGTCAAACAAATTGATCATCTCTTTCATGTCAGTGTAGAAGTTGTCAGTTTCTATAAGGTAGGTGAGTGAGTCAGTGTCTGTGTATTGAAGCTGAGCTTTGGTGCCGTATCTGTTCTTGATGGTATTGAAATGGAAGTTATACATTAGAGTTTTTGATACGTCCAGAATACTCATACCAACGTATATGGCCTTATTGAAAAGGAGTTTCGTTCGGCTCATGTGGATAGCGGCAAGTTGTTCCGTGAAGATGGACCGGTGTTTGAAGTTAGGCTTTGCAATCCATTTCTCAACTTGAACATCTTTTGTTGCCAGCCGTATATAAACTCGGTTACGGATGTTCTCCATCGTCTTTCCAAATACGCTATTATTCATGAGCTTATAAAAGTCCTTTTCAAAATCATTGGTGGCCTTGGTACGCATGTTAGTGTTCAATTCGATGTAACACTTGAGCCAGTTGCTTTGGGAAAAGCTAATTACTCGGTGTATTTTCTGTAGTCGCATGCCCAGTGACAGGTATTGCTTCAAGTTCCTATAGTGCAGCACATATTTTTCTTTGTGGAAGAGAGTTAGCAACAGTTTTTTTTCTTTGAATCCTGGTGGCGCCCGTTGTTCTGGAGCTAGAGGGAGGTCTGAATGAATGTCATGGAGTTGTTGAGGATATTCTAAATCCACTTCTAAGATATATCCAGTATCTGAGTCATCAGCGATTGTTGTGACATCTATGGAGCTTGGATTGTCTACCCACTTAAAGTCTTTGAATGGCATGTGCTGACTCATCGCCCATCCGTACAAATTATTGGCATCAAGGTACGTGAGATAGGTAGTAGGCTTGTCTGCATCGTACTCTTCCATGTACGGGTTGTTTGCATTTGCATGACGATGAGAGCACTGAGATACTCCCCCGCGTATTCCCTTACCAATCATAAGTATCATGTTGTAATCAGTGAGAAGCTCAAGTTCAACATTGGTGGTTTTTAACATGGCACTCCAGGCAAGTCCTGGTGCAGTGAAGTACCAAGCTGGATCAAGATGGTATGTCTGCAGGCAGACGTCTCTGAAGTTCTCCATGATGTCAGCCAAAATAAGTACATCGGTCTGGTTGTAGAGTTCAGTGTACTCTTTCATACTCTGAATGTTGAAGGAATTCCAAACTTTGATAGCATGGTCGTAGTCCTCATTTGTAATTTGTTCCTTGTTTAACTTATTATAAAAGTCCTTCTTTTGTGGAAGGGATGTCAGCTGAAACTTGTTCAGTGAGTCCATGAATTCGTATGGGTAGACACCCTTTTTCGTTAGAAGTTGAAGCTGTTCACCAGAGTAGTATTTTGAAGTGTGTCTGAATTGTTGAGGAGATAGGTTTTTTGCTAGTTTGTCGAGGGTAGATGGCATAAATCTGCATGAATCGAGAAATCTTAATTTTGTTCCTCCATTAACGTTGATGGTGTAGGAGATGTACCTCTCTTCATTGCTAGGAATAAGATCTATTGTTTCATCATTGAGCCCAAACATTTTGATGAAGAGGTGGGTGTCGTAGCCACTCAGATTGTGTATGAAGATGGGGATAAAGTGGGGTTTACGGAACTTGAGATTGCATGAGTTGTGGGCAAGGCCTCTGAACTTGCCGGTAAGGTGGTCGTGGTCTCGTACTTTTTGATCTTCTTTGTCGGTGAATGGTTTTTGACAGATGTGACAAAGCTGTGTGGATGAGATGGTGTTGAGATCTTCTAATGTAAGATCCATGGGTTTAACAGCCATGCTGGAGTAGAGGTAATGTATTTTCCGCGATTCATGTAACATATTCTCAACAAAGACTTGAGCTGCATCTATGCCGAAGTAGTTGACTGGATGGTCGCACTCTCCATCTGAATAGACGATGTAGTAAGAGAAGCTTATAGCTTCATGTCTCTGGTACTTTTCCGTGAACTTCCGCTTCGGTCCAATGGGCTGGTCTTCTTCCTTATTCTCCTCGTCAACACGGGTTAGCATGCACTCAAAGTCGGCGTAGATGGTAAATGGGACTCGCATCTTCTTCTGCCCCTCCTCAAACTTGATACTGCTTCCCTCCGGTGGCATAATAATCTTGACGGCTTCATGTTCACTGCAGTCTTCCTTGTGACGGTTGAGAAGATCTTCTGTTCCGAAGTGGAGCAAGCAACGGCGGCATATGTAGGTTTGACCATGAAGCTTAGTAACCTGGGATCTAACGAGTCGGCTCAGATCTCTGATGAGACAATAGTGGGTATTATCTCTATCCTTAAGGTAGAGAAGATCGATGTGGTTTGGTTGCTCCCTGTCTGTCACCAGCAGCGGGTACACTACGAACTTTTCATCGTAGGCGTAGACATTGATGGAAAAGGCGCTTCTTTTCTCGAACAGCTTGATTTTATCGAGGGTGACGGGGAACTCGATTCCTTGGAGGTGCTGATCTAGCTCGTGTTCGAATGGTAGATAGTGGTGGATGCGGCGGGGTTGATCTTGCCATGAGACGGGATGAAGAGCCGCCAACACTGACCATAAGAAGCACTTCTGGTCGTTGTTTTGGATATTTAATATGGCTTTCTTGTCTTCAATCTTTTTAGGAAGGGGAATATAAGTAGATCCACGGAGTGGTAGGTATGTGTTGATTCTGAGTTGTAGCTTGAGAATTTTGGCTAGAGTCCAGCCAGATCCCTTAGCATAGAATTCGTCCATTTCGGCTAGGATCTTTCTTTCAGACTCTTTTACGTGCTCCAAAATATCTGTAGTTGGAAGATAGATGACATTTTTCGTTTTAAAATTCATCTCATTTGTTTCTTCTACGTTGTTGATAGGTTTTTTATATTCTGCCAAAAGGACAATATTTGCCTTAATGTTCTCCTCCCTGACCAGCTCCATGATCTTGGATTGGATGAGGTGACGTGCTTTTTTCAAGAATATGGCGGGGTCTTTTATTTTAGGGTGATTATCTACAACATACGTCCTCATTTTTCCATTGAAAGCGTTCTCTACTTCCTCCATCACAAGAGCATCGCGACCGATCATGGTACTCCACGCAGACTTGACTGAGTTGTAGGCAGAGGTTATTGAGGTGTGGGTGGTGTCGATGATAGAGGAGGAAGGGCTAGTAGATGGCTGAGGCTCATCGTGAGCTAAGCAAGTTTTCTTGGAAGTGGAGGGGCCTGACTCGTCTGCTTTTCTCTTGAGGTGACCCGGATCGCACTTCTTGAGGTGCTTGCTGCGGTTGGAGAGGGTAATCATCGTCCCGCAGGACGGGCAAGGTCGCTGGGGCTCCCGAGTCGTTGTAGGTCCGGTGCAGCTCTTGAGATGGCGAGCTATGTTTGTCTTAGACATGGTCTTGCTGCATCTGGGGCATGCAATTTGGTTGGGGTTCATGATGATCTGGAACAGAAGGACAATTTTTATTAGTAACATGATCATTAAGGTAATCTATGCAAATACCGTAAAGAGAACGGTAATCTAAGTCTAAAGTTTGCTTAGGGGCATTAGGGTTACGGAAATGCTACAGTAATGATATATAAGGGCTTACATGTATTAGATGGGTGTGGTTGCCGTGGGTAGACGAAGTCAAGTGATGGGGTGGTGGCAGGTTTCTGTGAGGATAGTTGATCTGCAACAAATGAAACACAAGATCGTAAAACTCTCAATATCTATCTACTCGGGTATGTATAATACTAGAAATGCCTGTAGAAAATGTTTTTCAATATCTTGGTAAAGGTAAGTTAGGTTAGGTTATGTCTCTAGAGAGTAAAATGAATTTATAGGTTATGTATACTTACAATACGGTTGCAATAGATGCGTTGTAAATAGCGGAGCTGCTAGATGTGTCTCGTTCAAAAGTCTGAGACTGAATGATGATTGTCCTGAAATCATCGTAATATATATGCCCCGGATCCAAGATGGCGGCTCTCATTCCTGCCAACCTGTTGGGAATTTTCCCTCCCAAAATTTCCCTCAAATTCCCAAATTTCCCTCAAATTCCCTTTTTGTACTATATAAAATACACTATTAGCCTTGTTATACTATATAAAATGCACTTTTAGCCTAGCTATATTGTATTGCATGCGTATCTGTACACGTGTACCAAATTTGAGCCAAATCGGACGGTAAATAACGAAACTAGATCCGGAGTGGTGGGGGTAAAGATAAGTCCAGAGACGACATATACATAATACAAACGGTTTATATTGTATGGCATGCGTATCTGTACACGTGTACCAAATTTGAGCGAAATCGGACGGTAAATAGCGAAACTAGATCCAAAGTGGTGGGGGTAAAGATAAGTCCAGAGACGACATATACATAATACAAACGGTTTATATTGTATGGCATGCGTATCTGTACACGTGTACCAAATTTGAGCGAAATCGGACGGTAAATAGCGAAACTAGATCCAAAGTGGTGGGGGTAAAGATAAGTTCAAAGGTGTTATTTTTGGAAAAATTTTGTTATAGGTAGGTCGGAAATGGTGTATACAGGTGGGCCTAATAGACTTTCGGGGGTCGAAAAAATTTCCAAGGCTCTAGGACGCACCGTTTTCGAGATATAAGCAAAAAACCACTTTTTACGGGAAATGTATTGATTGTTTCGGAGAATACCTTCGGGGATTTCCGGAGATTGTCGGGAACCTTCGGTAATCGTCGAGGCCCTTTTGATTTTGAGGTGGGGGGGGAGGGGAGAGGGGGAAGGGGGAAGGGCTGGTAATCGATTTGACGCAGAAATCCTAAATCTTGACGGCAATTCGCCCACTATTTCACTACTACAAGGTCATTAGAACCTCATTAAAAACTCGTTAAGGTCAATTAGAACCTCATTAAAAAACTCGTTAAGGTCATTAGAACCCCATTAAAAACTCGTTAAGGTCAATTAGAACCTCATTGAAAACTCGTTAAGGTCAATTAGAACCTCGTTAAGGTCATTAGAACCTCGTTAAGGTCATTAGAACCTCGTAAGGGTCATTAGAACCTCGTTAAAAACTCGTTAAGGTCATTAGAACCTCATTAAAAAAACTGACCTAGCCGACTCGTCATGGGACGAAAACTCTTCATTGGACGTTTGTCAATGCCTGTATTATTACTACTAATGAGTTATAATTAAATAGTAACACTATGACGAATGTGCCTGAAGCTGGTACGGAAAACTCGTGTAACATTAATAGTAACACTATGACGAATGTGCCTGAAGCTGGTACGGAAAACTCGTGTAACATTAATAGTAACACTATGACGAATGTGCCTGTAGCTGGTACGGAAAACTCGTGTAACATTAATAGTAACACTATGACGAATGTGCCTGTAGCTGGTACGGAAAACTCGTGTAACATTAATAGTAACACTATGACGAATGTGCCTGAAGCTGGTACGGAAAACTCGTGTAACATTAATAGTAACACTATGACGAATGTGCCTGTAGCTGGTACGGAAAACTCGTGTAACATTAATAGTAACACTATGACGAATGTGCCTGAAGCTGGTACGGAAAACTCGTGTAACATTAATAGTAAAACTATGACGAATGTGCCTGTAGCTGGTACGGAAAACTCGTGTAACATTAATAGTAACACTATGACGAATGTGCCTGAAGCTGGTACGGAAAACTCGTGTAACATTAATAGTAACACTATGACGAATGTGCCTGAAGCTGGTACGGAAAACTCGTGTAACATTAATAGTAACACTATGACGAATGTGCCTGTAGCTGGTACGGAAAACTCGTGTAACATTAATAGTAACACTATGACGAATGTGCCTGAAGCTGGTACGGAAAACTCGTGTAACATTAATAGTAACACTATGACGAATGTGCCTGAAGCTGGTACGGAAAACTCGTGTAACATTAATAGTAACACTATGACGAATGTGCCTGTAGCTGGTACGGAAAACTCGTGTAACATTAATAGTAACACTATGACGAATGTGCCTGTAGCTGGTACGGAAAACTCGTGTAACATTAATAGTAACACTATGACGAATGTGCCTGAAGCTGGTACGGGAAACTCGTGTAACATTAATAGTAACACTATGACGAATGTGCCTGTAGCTGGTACGGGAAACTCGTGTAACATTAATAGTAACACTATGACGAATGTGCCTGTAGCTGGTACGGAAAACTCGTGTAACATTAATAGTAACACTATGACGAATGTGCCTGAAGCTGGTACGGAAAACTCGTGTAACATTAATAGTAACACTATGACGAATGTGCCTGAAGCTGGTACGGAAAACTCGTGTAACATTAATAGTAACACTATGACGAATGTGCCTGTAGCTGGTACGGAAAACTCGTGTAACATTAATAGTAACACTATGACGAATGTGCCTGAAGCTGGTACGGAAAACTCGTGTAACATTAATAGTAACACTATGACGAATGTGCCTGAAGCTGGTACGGAAAACTCGTGTAACATTAATAGTAACACTATGACGAATGTGCCTGTAGCTGGTACGGAAAACTCGTGTAACATTAATAGTAACACTATGACGAATGTGCCTGAAGCTGGTACGGAAAACTCGTGTAACATTAATAGTAACACTATGACGAATGTGCCTGAAGCTGGTACGGAAAACTCGTGTAACATTAATAGTAACACTATGACGAATGTGCCTGTAGCTGGTACGGAAAACTCGTGTAACATTAATAGTAACACTATGACGAATGTGCCTGTAGCTGGTACGGAAAACTCGTGTAACATTAATAGTAACACTATGACGAATGTGCCTGAAGCTGGTACGGGAAACTCGTGTAACATTAATAGTAACACTATGACGAATGTGCCTGTAGCTGGTACGGGAAACTCGTGTAACATTAATAATTTATGTATATACAAAAGACTTGTATTTATGATCAAAATATTTACAAAAGAAAGTAAATAATCTTAATAAAGTAAATAAACTAACACCAAATCACAATTATATACGAGGTGGGAAAAAAGTATGTAACCGATTTCACAACTTAAGTATGACTTCACTTGTAAAAGTGAAATCATATACATCTAGTGGTTACGAAGACTAGTTTTTGACGCCATTAGCGATATTTAATCTGTTCAGGGGGGAAGGCTCACGAGGAGTTGAACGAAAATATTAATGTAAGCTTAGGTTGAGTTTGGTATCAAATGAAAGGTATATTCAAGAAAAATCTATCGCCACACACCGGATTTCAAAAGGTTTATTCTTTCCAGAGCAGCGGTCATTTGAATTTCAAAGTAAATAATTGGATCAATATTATTTCTCCGCGATTTTACGGTTTCAAGTAAATTATTCTGATCAAAAGTTACACTTATGGAACACAATTATTAAAAAAAATTAATTTATCAAGTTGTTTATGAAAAAAATAACTATACCTTTTAGATGAGATGCTCAAACTGCGCTCCGATTACTTGTTGGCAATGTGCTATAGGAGGATAACAACCTTCTCTAGTCACTTTGTAGCATATATGTTAGTAGCCAATAAGTGGCAGTTTTAGGCTCACTTTGACCCAGTAGTAGATCGGTGGGTGAAATAGACTCACTTTCGGGTATCTTCGGGTCGATTTTCCAAGATGGCGACCACGTTCGGGTATCTTCGGGTCACGTGACCACCCCGAGCTCTGATTGATGACGTCATCCAAGATGGCGGCTCCCATTTCCCGCCAAATTTTCTAACCTCACTTTTCCTAACCTCAAATTCCCGCCAAATTTCCCACGCTTTTCCCAGAATTCCCCAAAATTCCCGATTTTCCCCCAAATTCCCGATTTTCCCGAAATTACCTTACTTTTTCCCCAATTTTCCCGATTTTCCTCCAAATTCCCAAATTTCCCTCCAATTTCCCACATCATACTATATGAAATTCACTGTTAACCTTGTTATACTATATAAAATGCACTTTTTTGTCCAATATGGCGTCTTTTTCCATGTTATATTATATAAAATTCACTTTTTTGTCCAATATGGCGTCTTTTTCCATGTTAGACTATATAAAATTCACTTTTTTGTCCAATATGGCGTCTTTTTCCATGTTAGACTATATAAAATGTACTTTTTTTGTCCAATATGGCATCTTTTTCCATGTTATACTATATAAAATTCACTTTTTTTGTCCAATATGACATCTTTTTCCATGTTATACTATATAAAATTCACTTTTTTTGTCCAATATGACATCTTTTTCCATGTTATACTATATAAAATGCACTTTTTTT